>LKNJ01001642.1:64844-84290 GCA_002120245.1 Maccullochella peelii
CAACATGCATTGCTTGTGGATATCACTTCCCTAGCTGCCTGAGACGTCCATCTATCAAGGTGATTTCCCATGGTGGCTCGTCTTGGAAATACCTTTCCACAGGTCACCTTTCTACTGGCACTGGCTCCCCACTGAATGAATTCACTTCATTATTGATAGTTTTGATTAGCATCGTGGAGCAGGGGGAGGAATCTTTATTGCTATTATCTTCTGATCGACTTGTGGGACAGCTAAGGTTGGTACCTCGTTCTTTAGTTACTTATATCTAAATTCTTATGCAATACATTTTCCTATCCTACTTGCATTTTTCTTGCAACTTTGGGGAGTTTTTCCTCATTCGAATCGAGGCTCTAAGGACAGAGGGTGTTGTATACTGTACAGATTGTAAAGCCCCTTGAGGCAAATAGTGATTTGTGATATTGGGCTATATAAATAAAATTGACTTGACTTGCAGGTGATTTGGTGGAGAGAAAAATCTGATTTAAATATGTTTACTTCTTAACAGGAAAGAAACTAAATAAATGTGACAATAGCACAAGCCACATATGAGGCCTGCTGAGTTTTTCCACAAAAACAACTCTGATTTATTGAAATGTTAAAATGTCAACAAAGGGGGACACCAGTGTGCACTCGTGCAAACCATCACACGTCAGTCGGGGCAATGTGGTGATGTCCAATGACATTTCATTTCTTGCCTGTCCGTTGTTATAAGAATCATCGTGAGGACGTGAAACTGAGGGCCTGCACGCCATGAGTCTGCATTAAAGCTCAAGTCATGATTTTTAACCCCTCTTTCTTTCGCTCACTTCCTTGCCGTAAAATGCAGCACAGACAGGGATAGAAAGAGAGAGGGGGGTGGGGGGGTGGATATAGAGAGGGAGGGAGGCTGTGAATAGGTAGAGTGAGTGGCATGCATGGACAGCCCCTCTGTCTCTTAAAGACACTGCAGCAGCTGCATGCACGCGATAAGAGCAACCATTCACAGCCAACTCCCCCTTTTCCTCCTCCTACACACCAACACACACACACCAGTACACTCTCTCCCTCTCTGTCTCTGTCCATCTCTACCACACACACACGTTTATATGCACATCAGCCTTTCTACAGGTTCCTGCACAGATGCTGTGATTTCAAGCAGCCTTTGTCGCCAGTCAAAGGTCTTCCCTGCAAATCATGTAGCTTTGTTTTTTTTTTTTTTCAAAATTTCCTCTGACGTCAAAGTACAGCAGGGTTAAACATGGATGAGATGGAGATGGGGGGAATCACCTTTCTTTTTTTTTTTATTGCTGCCACGTCCACAGCTGAGTTGGATTTCTGATTTTTTAAATCTGGCATTCTCTGATGATCTTACATAAAAAAGAGAATTGGTTAAATGCCTGAAAATCATTGTCCCATAATGACAGCAGGATGTTTAAATGACTATCTCTGCACTGTATTTGAGGTCCAGTCCTCCTGTGCCATGTGTGTCATGATTTGCTGTGAAGTGGCTAGGATCTTCGTCTCTGCACCAGAACCACGACTGGCATCCCAAAGATGTTTAGGCCTGAATGCAACATCCATGTCATGTTGCCTCCTCCCACCCAGACAGGAAGTGATCTCTGTGGACTAATATCCCTCCATACAAACACACACAACCTGCCCCAGCTCAGCCCTCTTAGCAGTCTAATATACAGCTTTCAGGCTTGTGCTTACAACTGGAACCTCAGCTCCTTATCATACATGCACCTCACAACAAATCTTTTTTTCCCCAATATGTGACATGTGAATATATCTAACTTGCCAGTGACATCCATGCCAATCACTTTGATCCACTGATAACATCCAGCCCCAAATCCATACAGTCCACAGAATGTCTAAGTGCCAATTAATTGGTGGCTCCTTCCATGATTAGCTCATGTTGCGCTTATAGCTAATCTGTATCTTGGCAGGGAGCCACGCATGACCTGGCTTCCCTCCAGGTCTGGGAGCTGCGGAGGCAGCAGCCAGGAGCTAGCCCAGCACAGCACTGAGCAGCCTGGAGAAGATGTGCCAAACTGCAGCGGCACAAAGGAGACCTCACTGTTTATCAAAGATTAAGCAGTGTTTAGTATCTCTCCCCCCGACCCTCCTCCTCCTCCTGCCTGCACTCAAATATACGCATGCGTGCATGCACACACACACACACACACACACACACACACACACACACACACACCACCTCCAGCTCACACCATAATTGTTCCCAGCCCCGAGAGTTTAATAAAGAACAAATTGCGGTTATTGGTGAGCAAACAGCACAGTACGAAGGTGGGAGTGTGATCATTGCAGCGCCAGTGCAGTAAAGAGAGAGAAAGGGCATCAGCCAATTTAATTAATATCTCTGTCAGTCTCAGGCTAAGACTGGAGTAGCAGGCTGTGTGCAGAGAGCTGGAGTGAACACACACAGCATAATCTAATGGTGATGTTTTACAGTGCTACTGGACACTTGTGACACATTTGTAACATATTGATAAGTAAGTTATTAGAACTGAAAACACACATATACAGTGATGTTTTACACCTGTAATGTTGTAATGAAACATTCAGACATTTCTGAAATGACTACAGCTGTTTGAATTCCAATACAGGGGGGCAAAATAAACATCCGCCATATTTTCTTTGTGGAGCGGTGGACAGTTATTATTACAAATTCACTCACAATTATTACATGTACTGTAGTAATAATACAATACGGTATCTTATTTTTTTATATTCTTTTTTACTCTGATCTATACATTTTCTGTCCTTTTATAAAGTACATTTTCATTATACATTTTAGTATGACAATTTTATTCTATCAAGTCTTATGAAGACTATAAGACAAATTCAAATCCATAAACCGTTACTGCAGTTAGAAAAAAAACAAATATTAAACATCTGTGACAGTCAGTGGTAATTCTTACATAGTGGTTTACAAATAAATAATTATAACTAATAAATACTTAAGCATAAAATAAATAAAAAAGCATCTCACAGTATTAATTAATCAATTATTTTTTACTCTGATCAGTCAATCAATCTATTAATCAATCTATGCACTGATTGTTGCATATCACATTACGTAAGTAACATAATTTTATATTAAATATATTTAGATATTTTAATGGGACTCAAAGGGTTTGTGGGTTTTTTTCCTCTCATAGCTTTTCATGCTGCATGCAAGCTGCCCAGCCCAAGTGTATCTACGCGTCATGTTCCCATAATGCTTTGTGGCAGCTGCAGCCAGTTCCATGCACACAGGTATTGATTTTCTTCACAGATTTTTTTTTTCCTTCAGTGCAACCCTTTATTTATCTCACTAAGCCCCTGCCACTGGGTGTGAGGAGAGAACCAGCTCGCAGCTTTGGAGAGAACACAGTGAATTCAACATGAGAGACGCTTACCACATAACCTGGATATATTTTCATTTATCTGTTATTTATCTGCCACCACTGCTCTGCTGCAGAATATAATCCTGCTCTTTGTGGGATGCATGTGTAGGTATGCATGTGTGCCTGTGTGTGTGTTTTTGTGCTGTCCGTCCATACAAACATTCCAATCTCCACAGGCCACCTGACCCATTTTTCTGTGTGAATAACAATACTCCAGCCAATCATCGGCAGACAGAATGGCGAATGCTGGAAAAAGACTCTACATCCAGCTTGTCACACGTCAGAGTCCCAACCCTGTCTGTCGACAGAGCAAGGCAAGGATGGAGAGAGAGAGAGAGAGAGAGAGAGAGAGAGAGAGAGAGAGAGAATTAGTTATCCCGTCTCTTCTCTCCCCCTCCTTCTCCCTCTACATCTACCCCCACACAGGGACCAGTAAAACCATTACCCACCCACCCCAGCCCCCAGCTCAAGGTTGTGCTGTGCCAATGGCTGCGCTTCCTACATAGCATTCTAAGAAAAGGGCAAAACCGACAGCGAGCGTTCTGCAAGGCTGCTACCAACAAAAGACATTTATTATACCGCACTACCTGTAGTCTCCAACACACAGTATACAGCAAAGGATTAGCTCCCATTCTGCCCTCTAGACAAATGCTTACAGTAGGGCAACAGTGTACAGTGATACATACATCCCTTTAAAAATACTCTTAAGCTTTGATCCAGGAAGATGCATGTTAATGAAACATTTATGTAAACTGATTTTTAACTGTTAACACAGTGTGGCCACACACACCTGCTTCAGGACATCTCAGGGGTGACTGAGTGTATCCCTAGTGACAAGGATGAGTTGAAAACACACAGGTCAGTTTTACTTACATCAACTGCCATCAACTCCGCGACCCTAAACCCACCGACATTTGCATGGCTCCATACCAGCCTGGCTTTGTAGCTGCCTTGAAATTGAGGAGGAGGAATGGAGGAGAAACAGCTGGCACTGTGGAAACACATGATAACGTCCAGCAGCCTTTTGATAGTAACTCTTGATATTTACTTCAAAGGCCCATTATACACAGCCAATTAAACTGACATAGTGTGGCTGGCTTGTCTCCCTCTCAGCAATGGCTGCGGGGATCTGGCTGCAGAAATAACTCCAACACACCATCCCAAATGTCAACAAACATGAAAGAAACTGTGAAATGCACAAGATGGCTCAGCAAATGGCCAGACTGAAAGTGTTAGAGCAGTCTGCAATATCCTTAAACAACTGTCTCTACATGCCACCAAAGCCATCAGCACTGAGTGATGGTTCATTTAAGATATTAACTAGGAAACCTACAATCATTGGTGTTCATTCAGTGTTGATGTGGAAGAAATAAGTAGACGTTAAAGGCATATTTACCCATGTGATAGTTCATATATGTGTGTATGAGATAATGATAGAAACAGAGTGCAAAGAGGAAGCATGAGCAAAAAAAGATTGAAATGGAGGAGAGATGAGGGAGGGCTGAGCAGAGCAAAGAGAATCTGTGTGATGGCCGACGGCCCTTGTGCTTAGCTCGTGTGCTGAATGAAAAGAAGCCCGTGTGGGTGTGTGTTTTTGTACACGTGCGTGTGTGACTCTCTGCAGTAGTGCTGCGGGGTCGGCCCCCTCTCGGCCCTACTGGTGCTGAATGCAGAGCAGGCAGCATCAGGCCAAGGCAAATGACTACAAGGCCTCCTCAGTGACTGCAGCACAGGCTGCACCTGGGGAATGGCCCTGCACAGCAACACAGCCACAGCCAGCCACAGTCCAGCACAACACATCCCATAAAGCAACCCTACTGGAAGTACACACATTTCCACCAGGCATGGTCCATAACTAAAGTACAGCTTTCAGATTTTCTGAGGTGATTCTGAAATCTCTTCCTGGTGAGCAATATTAATGCTCATCACTCGGAATCTAATCACAGTGATCACCGGGGCCTCCTCATCTTTTTAATAGCAGACAGTGCTACAAGCTAAAGAGTTTTAAAGGCAAGCCAGCCATTAGTAATTTAGGACATCCACCAGACAACAGGACCTTTCACCTACACACACACACACACACAAACTTCCTCCGCTCCATTCCACCATTAACAACGCCAGCCATTTCAAAACAGCTCTGGCGTATTATACACACACTGTATAGGGCACAGTTTGTCAGCACCATCTCAACATAAATCCAGTATTACGAATCAACACAGTTTTGTGCTATTCCTATACATCTCCTACCCGATATAGTCAAAATGCACCAAATATAGTAAAAGAAAATGTCCACAAAATCTAACCTGTTGCAAAAGGCCTTAAAACAAGAAGGAAAAAGCAACGCTGTTTCTAAAGCAAGATCTTTCTCATTTACATTAGGTGTTTCCTGACATCCATGTTTACCCATTGTTTGTCAGCTTTGGATGCCAGAGTTTGCCACAATAACATGAGTACACAGATGATGAAAATAAACAAAACAAGATGTCCACTGATATGAGTCAAAGCCAGCTAACTGAAATCCTCTTAAGTCAGGACAGTTTGCAGCTTTTGAATTGATGCATTCCCCCCACTTGCTTTGATACTCTCATAGATAAATGAATGTTTGCAAGCCTTTTCTATTGTTGGATACAAAAGCAAGAAGCAAATGACACACATC
This sequence comes from Maccullochella peelii, assembly GCA_002120245.1. Taxonomy (NCBI): domain Eukaryota; kingdom Metazoa; phylum Chordata; class Actinopteri; order Centrarchiformes; family Percichthyidae; genus Maccullochella; species Maccullochella peelii. Next base: position 70,890 of record LKNJ01001642.1, read on the forward strand.
TGCTTTTATAGTTAGTCACAGCTACGAGTACTGGTCACTGTTTAATCCCAAAACATTAAGTTTGTTTCATTACCATTACAATTCATTCAATTACAATTCAAGTGTAAATGAGAAAAATGTGTTCAGTTTGGTGAAATAATTGAACTTGTACCCAAAGCAAATCAACTTGTCAAAACATTTCTTGATACAAATACATTAGAGAAATGACAACGCCCGGCCTCATTAGCATATCGTTTGTGTCCTGGTAAAACAAGTCAAGAGTCAATATTGGAGCATGAACTAGATATTTGCTACAGCAGTTCAGTTAAAACCCCATTACAACTAAAAAAACACTTTATCAGACAGTTACTGTATACTGGATATCCTGCCTGAATGCATTTTTCATCATGATTTTCTATTCTTTTCTAATGGACGCCAGGCTTCTTTAAGTGGTGCTTTGTTAGTCTACCCTGCAACAACTCAAAAAGGTCTACGTCCAGTGAGACTTACAGAGGTCCTGTCTGACAGGTGCTGCACATCATGCTACACCTTTCACACTGAAGAGCCAATTCAATTATTCATGTCAGAGACAAAAAAAACTGTATTTCACAACGGTTTTTGTTTCAAGTCCAAGTGTTGATATTATTTTTATATATTAAAAATGTAAGTGTTGAAGCTCGGTCATCGAGATGAGGGGTTAAGCCATCTTGCGTTGAGCTGTCAGTTAGTGTGCATATAGACTCACAGACATGGATACACACACACACAAAGTGCACTTAAAATGTGTGTAGCAGAGGATGGGAGGAATGGACGGTGCGTCTGTAGGCTGCGTGCACTGAGACGTGAATAAAGATCATTTGCTCATGGATTCATAGGCTTCCGTCATCCATTATTTAGCATGGAGAAGAGCAGTGGATTGGTGGCTGGATGATTTTTCTGACAGCGTTTACATGGCTGACGGCTACAGATGTGATGATTTTTACAGCACAGGATAAACAATTTGTTTTGACAGCACAGAAACTTTTTTTTTCTCTGAAAGACTCAGCATTCCAAAATATTCAGTTCAAACTTGCAGCCGTACTGTAAAACAATTGAACTATTCAGTGAGAAGTTTAAAAAGTCCAAACACAAATGTATTCAAAATGAGAAAGCCTACAGTATATATTCCATCAGCAACATAACCCTTGTATATACCCATATCTGAAAACATGCTTGCGGCAAATCCATTTATGGACAATTAAGGGATTGCTATAGATTTCAACATGGCCGATTTCGCCTCAGCGGACAAATGTCAACAAAAAAAAAAAAGCAGTCACTAGCCAGCATTTGCCCTCCATCCAAAAGCAAAATGACATTAGCTCTTGTCTATTGAGTTTGCTAAATGCCCCACATAAAGTGAATTTGCCCCCCAGGGCTGGGAAACAATCGTGCAGGCGAGCGTTCCATTTAAGTGATTTGAATGATTGGAGTGCTGCAGTGCTTCCTATCAGCCCGAGAAATGGGTCAATACACTGAGACTAAGTGACATGGCTGGCAGCCTGCGCTCTCGTGGAAGACCAGGCAGAGGAAGAGGAGCGGGACCTCACTGTCATTGGGTCAGACAGACGTGGATACACAGATACACACACAGAGAATGGGCCTGGCTAGCTGGTACAAGCTAGGCCTTTTGGGTAGGTTCATGTCAGACGATTCAAACAGCCAACTCAGACCACACGCACCTCTGCTGTCACAATGCTCATCACATGACAAACACAACTTGTAACTGTCATTTGGCCAGGGCGAACTTCATTTTAGGTGTTACTAATAGCATTTTTGGGGAACAACATAACATTAACTTTCATGATCAACAAAATTGGGAACCTCTATCTCACACTCCAGCGGTATTGTTAATGCTATAGCATTTCTCCAAAATAAGACCATGTTTCTCATAAGCCAAAGAAGATGTAGCTGTGTCTCGTCTGTCTTTGTATGACTGCTTGACATGTTTTCTATTTTTTACACCAACTCTTTACTTATTGCTCATGCTCACAGTCTGTCATGTCAATAAATCCCAATCTATTCCATTGTAATCATGGTATTTCTTGCCATGATTACAATGGAATGGAAACTGCTTAGTACTACTTAGTACCATAGAGAGCTCTCCTTCTGTGCTATAAAACCATTCTGCAGATTTCCAACCACATCTGACCTGATGGCTCACAATGATTTGTTCTCATTTGTTTGTGGTAAGTAAAAATGTATCTAAATGAATGTGGTAAAAATTGATTAATTCTAAAAAGTATCAAATCAATAATCTCTCATGGGACATCAATGAGAATCTTACAGGAACAACTCAGCAAAGAGGCAACCAAGATCTTAATCAGCAGCTAAATACTGATGCCAAACTCCAAACAAACTGTGTATTTTAACTTTCAGACATTATGCAGTAGTTACTGTAGTAAAGAAAGATGCCATGACTTACTTTCAGCGTTGATTGACATTGTGTCTTTCTCCCAGGACACAACAGTGATGTAGGCCTCCACTGAGGCAGGGATAATGCACTTGAAGACCGCCACATTGCCTCTCATGGCTTTCTGGTCCTCCACCCGGACAGTGTAGGGCTCTCGTAGGACTGGGAGGAGGGACAGAGAGGGGTGTTGCGTATGAGACGGTAAACTGCTAATACTGAGCTAAGACAAGCTACTCCTCACAATGGACCATGACTGTTTGGGTTGCAACAAAGCACAAGTGTAGAATTTCATGAGCAGAGAAACTGACCAGCCTTAATGTGGACATCTTGGCTCCTGATTCTCCCTGAGGGGTTCTCCGCTGTGCAATAGTAGGTGTTGTCGTGGATGAGTTTGCTGAAGCTGGAAGGGGGGATGTGGAAGATCTGAAGGGTGCCATTGGGGTGCACATGGCGGATCCCTGGCACATCATAGATCTCCTCACCGGTGGCCAGGTACCAGCGCAGTGAGACAGGGGGCACACCTGCGGCGGGACAGGGCACCGATGTCCCTGTGGTGCTGGCAAACACTACCTCTTGCACAGATGCATTGACAAAATATAAGCTGGAACGTAGATCTTCACAGAAAACTACAGAAGGAGAAATCAGAATACAAACAGAAATGTTAGACAAGCTGTTTGAATTGTTTTACTTCCTATCAAAACTTTGTATGTAACATTGTATGGCAGAAGTCTTTCAATATTTAAACTGACAAAATGTACCCGCTATTGTTAAACCCCACCACATAACAGAATAACTATTATATTTGACAGAATTGTGCTATCCTGCACCTCTGTTTTCCTTTGAATTTAGGCCGAGTGTGTTTTCCCCTGGTTGACCATTGTGTTTGTGCTCACTGCAGTGGAGGGAGGTTGCAGGAGTGTGTCTCTTGTTGTCTATGAAGACACATTGCAGCAAAGCTCTGGGAGAGCAGCAGTGGATGTGAAATAATGGAGCCAGCAGAGCACCAGACCTGCCTGCACAACATGCATGTCTGCAGCCACACCCTTCCTTCTTGCTCTAAAACATGCATCTGTGTATATGACGCAAACACCAAAGCTGAAACGATTAGTCGATTGACTGAGTGGCAACTATTTTGATAATCAAGTAATCGTTAGGAAAAACTGAAATACTGCTTTTCTCTTTTTTATTTCACTGTAAACTGAATATTTTGGGGTTTTGGACTGTTGGTCAAACAAAACAAGACATCTGACGATGTCACCTGGGGCTCTGGGAAGTTGTGATGGGCTTTTTTTCACTATTTTTTGACTGTTCATAGGTTAAACAAATAATTGAAAAAATTATCAGCAGCATAATTGGCCCTACACACACACACACACACACACACACACACACACACACACACAGAGAAAAAAAACCCACAATCCTTTTCTGCACCAACCAAAAAGCTCTAACAGAGTTGTCGGAAACAATAATTGAGGCATTTGTGGGTAAACATATTTATGAAAAATTCATTATTATTCGAGCTTAAGTAATCCTAATAAACACAAATAGTGTATGTATAACATGTATAATAGAAGTGGCAATGTCATATTGTGTGAGCGAGAATGTTCACAAGATCATATTGGTGTTTTCAAGGTTTTACTACTGTTTTTGTGTTTTACAGCCCATACATACATTCTCTCTTGACAAACTCATTTGCATCCATGCTTTCATCAGAATTAAAAGCTGTCATAGCGTCCGTTGCCTCCAAAAGGTTTCATCTTAGATCTAAATAAGTAATCTATCATTGTAACAATTATATTGTTGCTGTGGTGTCGAACACTCACTGAGAATCAGTTTCCATAATTTGGATGGAATTTGGATATTGGCAACAAAATAGCCCTAAAAGCTGGTATGCAGTCAGTTTGTCATGTTCATCTACACAGTGTGCAGCAGAGGATGTTTCCAAGTCTTCTTAACTAATGAAGCAAGTCAATGTAATGTGATGCACTTCCCCTGTAGTAAGTTACTGTGCTGGATAAAAACTGACAATGCAACTCTTTGCTGTAATGGACAACCCACACTGTTGGCATGAAGCCAGGATATGTAAACTGGCTGGATCCCAAGCAGGGTGGAGGACTTGTTTAATACATCCACTGACGTTTTCCTGATATTTGAGTTGTGGAGAAAATAAACATAATCATAATGTGAGATAACTGCAGAGCACCGTTTGTAGCACATTTCTATAAATCTGCAGTTTCAAAGAATTTCTGTACCATTGTTGTCACTTGTTGTAGTTAATATCTGTATCTGCCTCTTGCACAATCCTGATTAACTCTGCACACAGAGGTGACAGTAAGAACCTTCAAACTGCATTCCTCCTCACTGCACAAATGAGTGATGCCACTGTTGCTTCTTTTCTGAGGGACAGTGGCATTTTTTATCAACTAACTAAATTAATAGCTTTATTAATCATGACCCCGATAGATACATCCAACAACAGTATTGTACCCATTGTTTTTAATCCATGGTTGACAAAACTGTCAACCTTAGATCCGTCATTATAAAACAGCATTGTGGCATTGTAAAAGGGTCATTAATGTACTATTGTGTCTGTGCAAAATATTGATATTAACACCTTTTAACAACCTGTGTGTTCTTTTTGTAGTTTTCAGTAGATCATTCCTATCACTTATGATAACAGCTTCAACTTCATTACTGAGATCTGAGGATGCAGCAACATTGCCGGAGCAGGGACCAGCTGGATAAGAAACACAAGCGTTCAGACAAAGACATGAAATATATATGTATTAGACTATAATAGTTCTAGCTAGGTGTACCTAATAAACTAGAAACTGAAACCACTAAATTTGGTTGTATTTCCTGTACTTGTTTGTGTTTTCAATATCTGCAGCATGTTTTGTTATGCTGCTTGTTGTCAAATTGGTGAATGTGTTTGCTAACATTTTATTCCTTTGCAGAGTTTTTTTTTGTCTAAATGCTTGTTAAGATGTTTTCTTCATTTGCTCATGTTTTGTCTATTCACATGGTTATTTATGTGCTAATTGGCCCCAATGTAAAGTGTCTACCTCAGTACTGTCATCACTAAACAGAGATATATTAGCGATGAAGTTGCTCAGTAAAATCTTGTGCTTGAAAGTATTTGACTGAATTCTGGGTATACAAGGATAATGACAGATTGTTGATTTGTTTGCTGCCTGCTGAAATACTACAAATTCACTTTAGTGTGCCTACAGTATGTGTCATGGATAAACATAGTAAGGACTGTTAAGTAGATGTATGTTTGTTTTATTGAATCAGTTACATCTACAGGGCAAACCAAATAAAAAACCTAATTTGTAAATGATAATTGCACAGTGAACAAGCAATGATATGGGTGAAAAATAAGCTAATCTTAACAGTGGTATTCTGAGAACAGCCATTGTCAGTCACCTACTGTAAATATTACAGGGATCTCTACTGTATCTCTACAGTCTCTGCTCTCTCTAATGTGGGCTGTCCCCTCCTGTCGCCAGCCTGCCTGCCTGTGCGACAGCTGCCAATCCCCCGTCCCTGGAGACCCAAACATTTTAGCGCTTCATAAATTCCTAATGAGCGCACTCAAATCACCGGCCACTTCTACCCACTGGTCGTTCGACCTGTTACGATAAACAAACACCATGGCGTACACATGTTTCCACACATTTCTAGCTGCACTCACTTCACACGTGCAGTGCTCTGAGGTCCAGGCCCGGAGGTGTTGAAAGGCGAACAGCTGAAGTTGTCGACAGCTACAAGACTGTAGTTTCTTATCCAAGAGGTGGTGAGAAAAGGCAGAGGTGCCATGACACAGGTCAGTTCTGGGGAATTTTTTTTATTGATTGCCAGTTTGGCCATGCTGAAACCTGAACATTAATAACCTCAAAACACTGATCGTTTGGGAGTCAAACATCGAGGTGTCATTTTACCAATAAAGGTGTAACCTGACAACATCTAAAATCATGTGGTATATGCAAAAAAACAATACAAAAAAACCCCAAAACATTTTTAATGGCTCACTACCCATAATGATACCTGAAGAACTTATCAAGGGTTAATTTACGGCCATGTAATCACACAGAGTAACAGCTTGTCAGTGGTGTTCTCAAGTAGAAAAATCTGCCATCAAGATGATCATAAAATCACAGCATCTGTTATGACTAGCAGGGAGCGACTGCGGCTGCTTGGCTGATCAGTAGATTTCACCACAATTAAGTTAATTTGGCTCCAAAACAGACGCATTAGCTCTCGTCATCTGCATCAAGTTCTAATGTTGATCTCCTAAATACCAGCGTCCTTACTGAAACACACACACACACACACACAACACACACACACACACACACACACACACACACACACACACCGGAGGCTGCTATTGTGATGCTCTTAGGCTCGTTTCAGGTAATTCACAATACACTGCATCTCCCATACTGTAACATGCAGTAGCTGATTTTTATTTATTTTAGAAAGGGACAGTGGAGCACAGTTTAAACCTCCACTGTTACAAACTGTATAATCTAAAGGCTCTTCTAAGTTCATACCAACATAATACAAATACATGGAATAGTTAGTGCCAAAAACTATGGATGCTAAAAATGTGTTATGCATTTTACATGTTTTAGACACAGACTGTAAATATTCCTTAATAAAGTATGAATGTGTCACAGTGAAACTTGGGGTTGGCATGCATTAATCAGCTGTGTACCTGTAAGTGTTGCAGTATTTCATATCACTGTAATGTTATATTGCATTTCTATCCATTTTCTTTTAGTGGAGTGCATCTTTTAAAATCATTATCAGTGGTGTTCCACAGATCAGTCTTTTCACCAAAACTGTTTTTTTTGTCTTTTTGTCAAGTCATGCAGGTGCCAAAATCACAGCTGGGCAACATCAGCCAGGCTTTATCCTGCACTGACCAATAAATCTTGTGAGAACTCAGGTGACAAAAAACAAATATTACTGGAAAAATGTGGATGCTGTTCGTATTTGTTCAGAATGCATTATATGTTCATATCAGAATAATAATGTATTCATGTTTGCTTACATCCCTAATACATTATTTTGTATGAGTAAAAGCCATATTTTACTTCAATCATCCATCAGGGACATCTATTCAGGCAGCGTGATGGGTGCTGCAGTAGCTGACGCTCTCTAAATGAGGACAAACAGCCATCATGCAGCCTCTGGCCTGAGTGTGTTTGAAAGGTGACTGAGCAAAGAAGGGAGGCTACCTCATAACTGCTTTTGTCTCAATCCGCTTTGCACCAGTTCATAAAAAATTGAGACCCCCACCACCGCCACCTCCACCACCCATTTCTGGGTGGCTGATTCCTTAAGAAGGGAAAGCCTGATGGACGCAAAACACTGCCAGATCCCAATAGTTCAGATAGATACAGCGGGAGTGCATGTATTTTTCAGTGCAGTGCCAAGGAAAACAGTGAGGGCGGGGGGTTGAGTGGGGAGGCGGGAAAGCTGGAAAGCACTCCAACAATGTCACGCTATTAACAGAGAGAGACTTGAAGAGAATGTAAAGAAAATAGAAGAGATGCCATGACAAAGTCATGGTCAAAGGCATGCTCCATCTCAGCTGTATCCTACAACCTCAATGAAATGAATACTTTCTTTTTCCCTCATTCCTTTTCTTTTCATTCTCTTTCTCCATACCTCCTTTTCCAAGCTCTGCTTTGTCTGTTTGTATTCCTTTCTAACCTTCATCTCTCCTTCACGCTCCTCTGATCCTGTCTCTCACATTCTGATTTGCTCCACCTTTACACAAAGATGCAGGTGCAAGAAAAAAAAAAGCATGCATGTGAAGGGAGAAGGCACCCGGCTGCCCACTGACTAACTCTGCTGATCTGTGTTTATCATCCACTGGACCTTCACTGAAGTCCCTGCAACTGAAAAGCAGCCCAGTCTAAAATCAAAGTGCTGTAGAAAACAACACATACACTTTGCTGTGTCCTGGTCAAAGAGGAAACGGGACTGCTGGGGACTACAGGATTTCATAAAAAAGAAAAATCCTCCTTTATCACATGTTACCCTGCTTGAACCACTTGTCCAATAATGGTAGACAATCCTTGCACTATATTTCCTTTGACTCTTCACAGAGAATCATCTAACAGAGCTGAAATTACATAAACATAATTTGTATTTTGGGGGGGATATTATTTGAATATTCAGTTGTAAATGAATGAAGACAAACTGCCCAATTTATCATAATCATAAAGGAGACAGTATGTGGGTGGCTGTTGGCTTTCATCAAGTGTGTTTGTGTACAGCACCGTTAAATAATAATCTCATTAACGGCTGTCATAAAATACTAAGATGTAACACATACAAATGCGCATCTCAGAGATATGTAGCGCATTGTTTTTGCAGAGGGAAGAGGCACACTTTAGAGAATCTATTGGTAATAGGGGGAATACAGGAGTAAGATCAAATCCAGAGCCGGCTGAGTCTTGAAACGGGAGATGAAAGATTTATGTGGACCTTATCGATAGTCGGTCAGCCATCAGCCTGGCTGGCAGATTAAGGCTGCAGTCTGCAACGCTTTGGTGCACATCTCAAAGGATTTCTGTCTCTGCTGATAGTGCTGGTTTTCTGAATCTTACTTTAAAATGAATTATCTTCTTTGGATGTTGCGATTACTTGAAAAGACCTAAAAACTATGATTGGGCTGTGTCTTTCCCCCCTCTTATTTAAAGTTCCTTCTTGCGTCCACATTACACACTGAAGAGATTTTGGATAAAACAAGTTGTTGCATTCTTACTATTTTTGTATTTAACTCCTCAAACGTACAAACTGTACAAAATCATTAAAGCCATTCTATCTCAATCTTCTTGACATGGCTTTGACATCACACATACCATTGCAATATTGTGCTGAGCACCAATGCACTCCCATGCCTGTCATGCCCACACCTACAGACATATTCTCACTAACAGTCGCCATATGCCCGCCTGTGCCAGACCCTGTCTTAATCGACATCAGTTCTCCATGAGCCAAAACCACAAAGAGTAAAAAATGATATTGTTCAATTATGAATCTCACACATGTATAATAGATGGATCTCCTTTTTTCTGTGTTTCCTGTCTTAGCAAAGCTCAGTGGATGGGCAGGAAGGGGGGTCCTGTTGGGTTAGTGAGGTGGGTCCCTTCTTCTTGCTGTGTAAAATAATGCTTGGCACAGTCCCAGATGTCAGCACCTATTGGAGGCAGGCCCTGCTGAAGCCTCCTAATCGGGGATTGCAGGTGACTCCTAATGCAATCCTCCCACAGTGGAGCCTCTGCTACTGCATTTGGAGCTCAAGGGCACCAGACACGCTTCGGTCAAGGAGAGTGCACACGGGCGTGTCAGAGGGATGTGGGGGGATGAGAGTTAATGTCCAGGAGCCAACGAACATAGAGGCGGACATGGGCTTGGTTGACAGGTGGGGAGTCAATTCAGCCTGCTACCATTGTATCTACACAGATTTCTTATACGTAGATATGTTTCAGATGTGTTGAAATTAAACATCAAGACACTGGTTAGAAAGGAAGTGTCTCCCAGTTTGAAAAAAAGAAAAGCACCAGTTGCAGAGCTTTTTGTCTGATATTCCTATTCCAAAAGAATAAACAAACAAGCCTTTTATTTTCCCTGTAATGTGTGTTCAGTAAGACCTGTGAACCTCCACTCTGACAATGCCCATCAGTGGTTGCTTCCAAATCACACAGGCAATTTATTTAAATAAATGTCTGATCAATACAGGTCCCACTAACACACAACATAAATAGACCTATGCATTAGCCTGTGCATTAGCCCACTGATGTGTCAGGGGCTTTTTGCTTGGCCTCTGTTTACCTCAACCAAACACCATTAATCAGCCTTAGATGGATGTTGTCGGTGGCCTGTTGTTTCCTTGTTGAAATGACAAAAAACTCATTTATGCTTCACATTATTTCATAATGTTCTGGTTGACTGCTTGGCTTTCTGCAACAACAGCCTGATATTCACCCTTTCTCCTATGATTTTATCACATTGAATTTGCTATTAGCCACAACATGTCTGCCCTGCCCAAGGCTGCTAATGTATTTAAACATTACAGTCCAATTGGCTCTCAGCCACAGTGTGGCCCTCACCAGGTCAGAGATCTCTGTGGTGCTACAGTGAGCACCAGGGCATCAAGACATTAGGGCAACTCCACTGGGGCAAACAAGCACTGAGCCGCACTGACAGCTCATGGCAGGCAATGCAGGTAATTAAGGCAGAGCTCTGCAGAGACCGCCTAGGGAGGGGAGAGTGGGGGCTGGGAGAGTGCAAAAGGGGGAGGGACAGGGAGGAGGTGGAGATGGGGTGGAGGACAGGACGGCCTCATGATGACAGTGAGTAAGCATCCAAGCCCCCCTCCTCTCCTGCCCTAGGGGCTTACACAATAAGCGGTAAAGAGAAGTACTGCGCTGATCCGAGATGCACAGATCGGAGAACAAGGTCCCCTCACTCTCCCAAATCACCGGCTCCCATTTTGCTCTCATGAATAATGTTGAGGGGTGCGCTCAGTGCCATGCAGTCACTATGTAAAACCAATGATACCCTCCTCTGATGTCAACTCTCTGGAGGGCGAGAGTCACTGTGGAGTGGGTTAGATGCATATGAACGCTGATTTACATGAGCACCAACAAGAGAGGAGGGAGTTCCCACGTACTAGGCACTCTGAAGACCTTAATCAGTTACATCACCAAGGTGGAAATGGACAAATACTGCAAATTGACTTAGACAGAGGGAGAGAGAGAAATAAAAGAGAGCGATGGCTAAGAAGCGAAGAGGAGAAATTCCTGAGAGTGAGCAAACAAGCTCTAGCTGCTGCCACTAAAACTAATATGCAAAGGCACATCATGAGAAAAAAATAGAAAGAGGTAAAAACAACCATATGAGACATTCATAATGCTCCATTACCCTTCCTAAGTGACACAGCACTGAAATGACAGGATGTACCCAATGTAGCAACTTTTAATATTATTCCACATGAATATCAAAGTGTGAATCAGAGTTTGATGCAGATGCTGAATTCATTCCAGAGCTCTGAAAGAAGAAGAACCAATTAAAACCCATAACATAGAGTAGCCATGTATGCCTCTCCTCTGACACATTGCACTGCATGAGATTTGTCCATGGGTAACAAACTTATCATAAATAACCCCTGTGTTCCCCTAAAGCAGGTTAAAAGTCATGCAAGCAGCAACCCTAACCCATTTATGGGTGGCAATGTCAGTCTGTCAGTCCACCACTTTTGTCCAGACTGAAATATCTCAACAACTATTGGACGGATTGCTATTAAAAGTTTGTACAGATATCCATGGTCGCCAGAGGACGAGATCTACTGACTCTGGTGATCCCCTGACTTTTTATCAAGTGCCACCAGCAGGTCAGGTTTTCCCCTTCTACAATATCTCAGCATCTACTGGATAGATTGTCATAACATTTGTTATAGACACCCATGTCTTCTTCAGGATGAATTGCAATCACTTTGATGATTCGTCGGGTCAAAATTAGAATTTATACTTTTGTTTATGACCAAATACCTGCAAAACTAATGACATTCCCATCAGCCTCAGATGTACTTTGTATTTAATGCTAATTGTCTTGACTCTAAGCTGCCATGGTGGACATGGTAAACATTATACCTGCTAAACATCAGCATGTTAACATTGTCATTGTGAGCATGTTAGTATGTTATTGTTAGCATTTAGCTCAAAGCTCTACTGTGCCTAAGTAAGTACAGCCTCACAGAGCCTCTCACATGGCTGTAGACTCTTTGTCTTGTTTCATAACACTGCCTCCTTTTTTGTTGCTTTCTTGCTGGGAGTTAGATAAGAAGATTGATACCACTTTCATGTCTGTACAGTGAATATGAAGTTAATGCCTGCAGCCTGGAGTCTTGTCGTCACCGTGAGGTTGCCAGGGAACCAGTGGAGAGTCCAAGAAGTCACAACGCCCAACCAAGAAATAGTTTGGCACATAATCTCCTGCAAACCGCCAAGTATTGTTTTTACACTTCGGTTTCAAACAAGCGAGATTAGTGAGCCTTAGAGGTGCTGATAGGCAGATCTTTTAAAGCTAAGCTAACTAGTTGCTAGCGGTAACTTCAGATTTACCATACAGACAGGATGACGTAGCAATCCTCTCATCTACAACAACTCTGGGCAAGAAATTGAATAAGCGTCTTTTCAGTAAATGTTAAACTATTCCTTTAGTTTCAGCATTTTTCAATGTTCTCTCCTGCTTTTACAGAACTAAAAATAATACAATGACATCAGTCACAGTCATTGAGGGATTAACTGTCTTGCACATGGCAAGAATGTTAACATGTAGACAAAATGTAGACTTACCAGGTGGTGTTGAAATTCGTGATGTAAAATTTGAGTGAGTATATTTTTAGTCTGAGGATATTTAGTTAGAGCTGTTAGTTTCTTATCTGAACAGTTCAACAGTACTTGACTCAAATTTGTATGTTGTAACACAATATATACACTGTGCAGGCTTTTAGAGAGTGGAAGAGAGGCATTATTTCTATTTCAGTAAAATTCCTCCCACCTCTGCTTGCTATACTGTCAAATGCAACTCTGACTGAGCTGATGGACATAGAGAGGGAGGGTGGAGGTGGATCTCAGGTGAGCTGAGAGGGAGGACATTAAACCCAGCAGGGAGGGATAACGAGGAGATTAGCTGAAGGAGGACGGCTGGCAGCTTGGATATCATATACATATTATACTACAGCTCAGCACAGGAGCCTATAGCCAATACAGTATATACATATATACACACACATATACGTGTATACATATATATACATATACGTGTATACATATATACATACACATACATACATATACACACACACACATATATACACACACACATATACACACACACATACAGTGGGGCAAAAAAGTATTTAGTCAGCCACCAATTGTGCA
>LKNJ01001643.1:0-71999 GCA_002120245.1 Maccullochella peelii
TATATATATGTGTATATGTATATATATATATGTAATGTAAATATCGGAAAAAATTCAGATTTAAAAAATAATAATAAAAAAAAAGAATTTTAAAAACGCTTCCAGTGTATAAAGGCCTTACACATCAATGACTCATCAGTCTAGGAACCCATAAATCAAACATGTTTGTTAGTCATATAATTGGTTCGTTTTCCTGCTGCATCATTGTACACAGAGCAACGCAGGGAAACCAGCATGGCGTCCTACAAAGTTTTTCAAACCTAGTCTTGTCTCCAAATTACACTGTAATGGGGATGGAAAAGAAAGGCCGAGCAGAGCAACGGAGAGTAAAACATTTAATACATATATTTGAAGAATCAGCCCAAAACTCCACTTGGAAAAACTAAATTGATTTGAGTGCAGTAATGCATACTTGGCTCAATGCAAACCATAAATGAAGTAAATCTGAAGTCCTAAACAGTGCAAAGATTGTCTTACTTGAAGAGTAAAACATGATTTGTATGTCCTTTTGTCTTTTTGAAGGTCGTAAGGGCGCTGTGGATTTTGACGATGAGGTGGATCCCATAGCGTCAGAACTCTCTGAATACTTGAAGTCTCTGCCGGGGGAGTCCAGGATCAGATCATCCCTCCGTTGCCTGGAATGTGGAAAAGAATGTGAGAGTCATTCAGCTTTACAAGCACACCACATTACTACACACACGGAAACAGCTGGTGAATCAGACGCAGCCGAGCACAGCTCATCACAGCTCCTCTTCTGCCGCCGCTGTGGCATTCAGTTCAGTGAGAAAGAAAAGCTGGAGGAACATATGAAAACCCACGTCAAGGAGAAGCCCTACTCGTGTCCTGACTGCGGCAAGAGGTTCATCAATGAAAGCTACATACAAATTCACCAGCGCATCCACACTGGGGAGAAACCCTTCCTCTGCTCCCAGTGCGGCAGAGGTTTCCACACAGCTTCCTCTCTCAAGCTGCATGAGATGCAGCACTCCGGGGAAAGGCCGTTCGCATGTTCCATCTGTGGAAAGACGTTTCGGATAAACTCGTACCTAACAGCACATTACCAGACCCACATTAAAGACAGACCTTTCATTTGTAGTGTATGTGGGAAAGGCTACTCCAGAGCCGAAGAACTGAAGGTGCACCACAGGCTTCACACCGGGGAGAGACCCTACGAGTGTGGGGAATGTGGGAAGAGCTTCATCTACCGCCAGGGTCTGCGGCAGCATCAGCGCACACATGCTGGAAGACGCATCGGGCCAACCAGACAGCTCGGTCGACCGAAGCAAGACACCAGGCTGGACATCTAACAGTTGATCTATTGATGCATTTTCTGTTCTTAACTGTGTTTGAAGATATTACAGTAAATTGCGCTTCTTTCCTGTACTTCTTCCTTCCATTCCTCCCACCTACAGCAGAGACTATTACTGTGTCTGAAAATATGCGCTACAGAGTCGGTGTGGGGTTGCCAAGAATAATTTGGAAGCTTACTGTGTTGTCTTTCTTGTAATCATGTTTTGTACCCGTGCTTTTATGTTTTACTCTTCTCTTGTAGCCCATCTGTACAATTTGAGTGCCTTTGTATCCTGCATGCCAAATACTAATATTTAATGTTAAAAAATCATGCACAATATCCTTGTTATTTTAAAGTCCAAGATGATGGAATACAGAAATTTTTCAGAAACATGTCTGGGTTTGAAATATATCCTTGCATTATGAAATTTGTAGTAAGAACTATTCTACCCAAAGTCTTGTTAGTATCTAATCCTCATCCCCTGTAGTCTTGAAAGATGGCTGATAGATTACTCCTCCTCAGAGAACAGCAGCTGTAGTCAACTTGAACCACTCCAGCAGCATAAACAACTTCATCTGAATGCTGAGTGTATTTCAAACAAACTCTATTTCTGCCAAAATATGGCTTAATACTGTAGTAGTATTAAGTAGTACTGTTCCAGTTGTCGCTTGTGCAGTGAGCCACTTGCAGTGCCTTCAGAAAGCATTTACCCCCTTGGATTTTTTTTAATGTTCTATATCTTGTATTACAACATTTAATGGATGCACTTTGTTATTTTTGACACTAATCAACTAATTATAAGAAAGACTACAATGTAAAGTGAAAACAAATCTCTTCAAACTGATATAAATGAAGTATAAAACAAAATATTGGAGTGCAGAAGGATTTACCCACCTCACGTGTAATTTTCACCCATCTTCTCCACTAACTACTAACTAACCAGCTTGCGCAAAAAGATTTTGTTTCACTTCAGTGTCAATAAGTTATTCAGTAAAACTGGCTGAGTGAGTGACTGAGTGAGAAATACTCAACAACAAAGACATAAGTGGTTTCATTTTAAAGCTGGTTAAATGTTTATATAGCAGAATGCTAAATCATTGCAACTACCATCACTTTTTAAGAGATAAACTGCAGTCTACAGCTAATGTAGACAAAAACAATGTTTGTTTACATTTGGTTTGCAGAAAATTCATAAAAACTCAGGTCAACATTAATACCACACAGTTAGCATGGGATAGCTTCAACAGTATGGTACCTACAGCTTTCTTATTAATTCTTGTCATTAGCTAATATCAAGGCGTGGTCATTTTGCAATCATAATCCCTAATGGGAGCAATTACTGTATATGTAAATTTAAAATAAAACAATAGTTTTTACACTTTATCCAAAAGAATAAACAATTAAGATGGAAGAACAGCTATGAAAAATTGCCATCAGGAGGACTTAGTTAATGGTTAATATATATATGCATATTTAAATCTGATCTTTGTAAAGTCTCATCTCATAACAAACTTATTAGTCAAAAGATATACACAGTTGTATATTTTTTAGACAACCAACTGTGTATTTATGAATTTTTAATATTGCCTATAGTGAATCTAAGAATATCTAGCCATAAATTATGGACATTAGATATTTCTGACAAAAAATGTTAGTAAATTTGACTGCATATTAATTTAGTTGCTGTAAAAAATAACGGATCCACATTTAATTCTGTAAAAAGACAAAATGCAGCTGTTGTATAAAATGTATGTTGAAATCTTAAAAGCAGAGACATGTTTTTATGGATGTTAGCAGTCAGATGCTTATTTCAGTCCTCCTGTCTGGCAGCTCTTAACCTAGCTCGTCCCCGTCTCTACTAGCTTCTCATGCTAGCTGTTGCAGTGCATCACCGCTTGTACAAAGACATAAAAAAACCTTTTGGTACATGTACAGTGGTGATGCTGAGGACTCGGGGATGTGAGTTAAAGCTAACGTGGTGATTTGAAGGCACCATGAATGAGGTGAGTGTTATAAATTTGCCCACAACGGCCGAGTTAGTGCAACATGCTAGCTAGCCGTTAGCCAGCTGCTCAATAACAAAGTGTGTAAGTTAGAGTTGTATCGTCAACTCCTCAAGTTTACTGCCTGCCGTCGAGCTGCAGTCGAGGAGACAGGCGAGTGTTAAAATATCAGGTCGTCTGGTTTCCAGTCGTGGATGAAGTATTCAAATCCTTCACTTAAGTAAAAGTACTTAATTAAATGTACTTAAATGTGCTTGGTGTCCCTCCAAAAGGACAAGCCTTGGGGCATCCAAGGTTCCCAATCACCTGAAACGAGTTCCTCTCAATGTATGGATGTAGTGGATATAATCTGATTTCTTCCTGGATTGTGTCAGCATGAATGGAAGCTTAATATTTGTTTGTTTGCATATTCTGGCAGTTACTATCCAAACCAGGTGGTCAGAAACATGTCCCTGATTTATGATCTGAGTTACCTGACTAGTAGTTAATCTCAGCTCCCACCACCCCCTTGATTAACTGCAGGGCAAAAAGCTTGTCCACAAATCTATATCCTCCATCCTATAGCTGACTCCTGACTGCAAACTCCTCTCCATAGCATAGGTTTTCTAGAAAGGCTGAGCACTGTGTGCCGCCTGGTGGTGACTGTCTGAAATTGTTGTTAAGTGATATTTTGCCTGCATAGCACCTGGCTCACTGATGACTGGTGACTGATGCATTGACCTTCTTACAATATCTGTTTTGCTGTTTATACCAATCACTTGTAAGTGTAAACTGTCTGGAGAGCTGATATAATTTATATCTCATATTCCAGTTGCTCAAAAAGATTAATACATTGAATTATAAACAGAGACAACTCAAGAATTAAAGGAATATGTTCATGATTTATAATTACATGTTAATTCAAGTCAAGTCAATTTTGTTTATGTAGCCCAAAATCACAAATTTTTCCCTCAGAGCGTCACAATTTGTACAACATACAACGCCCTCTATCCTTCAGACCCTCGATGCAGATGAGGAAAATCTCCACACAAAAAAAGTAAAGTAGAAAAAGTAGAAACCTCAGTAGTTGCAGTAGTAGAATTGCAATATGAAGAAACACAACGACAATATTAAGTAAAATAAGTACATAACACTTAGAGTGGTATCAAATTATGAGAAATGATAATTTTTTTTTTGTCTTTGATTTTTTCTCCCTTTTAGTAATCTTCCTGTAACTGCCCCGGCCATGCTCTCCCCTGCCAATGTGGATCGTCTGATCATTTATCTGAGTCCAACCATGGAAAGCGCTGCCCTGCCAATATAGTGACAAGATGTCAAAGATGACAACACCACAAGTCCCCACAGGAATGGATGTGACTGTGGTCAAAGTCCTTTGCATGATCAGAATGTAACTAAGACTAAATCTGAGATCATGTCATTACGGTTAAAAACTGAGGATAAAGACCGTGTCGTATCTGAAGTTCTCTCTAATCCCAGTAAAACAGGTGAGTAGAGGACTGGAGTATGAGGGGTACTATCTAAACTTGAGAAGTACTCTCCATAACCTCTATGAAATGTGTTCTGTTCTGTTTTTCTTTCACACTGCAGCAGAAAGACCTGAACAACCCCAGGAGACTGATGACTATCAGAAACATCAGTCCCAGGACACCAAGAAACACCATGGAGGGGCCGAGCCTTTCAAATGTATCTATTGTCGGAAGAGGTTTGCCTTTCGAAACCCTCTGATTGTTCACCTGCGAACCCACACTACCACACCTGCATGTGGTATGAACTTTTCTCTCATGAGCCATGTAAAGTTGCATATTAAAACGCACACTAAAAACACGGCTGTCATGACGACTGTGCAAGAGGAAGACGATGCAGTTGGTGGTTTGATCAACTCAGATGGAGAAGAGTTAGAATGGGATTCTGGAAGCTCTAGTAAGTGGAAATAGTTTAGTTTTTTAAAATCTAATTGTCATTCGTTGGTTTGGACTCACTTTAATGGATGGAGGATGTGTGAGAGGAAAGGCTGTGTTCAGACACAAATGGAGAGAAGATTTTTGAGTATGCTGATCTTGTTAAATGATGAAAGGGGAATTCATTCTGTCTGTATTTCTATCCGATTAAAGGGTTTGTTTTTTTTGGGTTTTTTTAAGGGGTCCTTCCTAATGTGCACCAAACTGATGATCAACTGTTGGATAGAAGCATGGACCGGTCTTGCTGCTGCAATGTGTGTGGTAAGAAATCCAAGAACAGCAGAGCTCTACAACGACACCAGAGGACCCACACTGGAACCAAACCTCACAAATGCTCTCAGTGTGGGACAGCGTTTAATTTCCCGAACACACTAAAGAGACACCTTTTAATCCACGCCACAGAGAAACCTTTCACCTGTCCAGCGTGTGACAAAAGATTCTCTCGCAAAGACAGGCTGAAGGAACACCTCATCACACATGGATGGTCAGCGGGAGCCAAGGAAACTGCAGAGGCTTTGGATGAAGTGGAGGCTGCCAGTACTCCGATCAGCTCAGATACATCACATTTGGAGGGCAATTCAGCTGGTGGGTTGATTAAGAAAAAAAGTGTGGTGTCTTAGTATCAGACCTGAAAGTCTAAGAGTCAGAAACGTTCTGGAGATGTGACTGTATATCTTTAGTTAACAGTACTGTTTAAATTTTATTTTAAAGGGTCAGTTCACAAAAAAAACAAAACATATTTTCTAACTCACCACTAGTGCTATTGAACCATTCTGGTTTTATTAGTTCTGCAATTTGTTTCGCAACCTCAATACATTAGAGGTCAAAGTAATTTTGTTTGTGCTGCTCAAAGTAATGCAATTTCCCATAAGACAATGTGCTGAAAACTGCTGACAGGCAGGTCTTTGGATCGTCCAGAGTGACAGGGACACTTTTACTGGAAAGAGATGTTCCTATAAATTTTTTAATGTACTGAGCACCAGAAATCATTTCCATTGTGTTGGCATGGAGGTAGAAATCCCAGAGGCAGATATCTCAGCAAATAAAACCAAAATCAAATCCATGGCTACAAACTACAAGGAGTAAATGAGAAAATGCATTTTTGGTGTTGATCCGTACACCTACCTGCTTCTTTGTTTCATACATGCAGGTGCGGCTCCTGATGTTACATTACCTGGTGACACCGACACGGCTACACCTGCCAAACCTGAACATAACCATTCTCTGAAAACAACACCTAGGAAACGTCGGAAGAAAACTGAGGCTGGGGAGCTCTTCAGCTGCAAAGAATGCAGCAAGGATTTCCAGAGCATATACGCCAGAGGCCGTCATCTGAGAGAGAAACATGGCAAACACCCACTTCACAAGTGCTGCGAGTGCGGACAGACATTTAAAGTTAACCGAAGCTTGATAGTCCACCAGCGGATCTACCATCCAGCACCTGCAGCGGCTGTGGATCCTGAAGAAAAACAAAGGACTCCTAAGACTTACGTTTGTTCAACATGTGGAAAGCAGTTTCCTACTAGTTCCTGTCTGAAAAGGCACCTTATCATTCACTCAGGGAGGAAACCGTACAAGTGCACGTTGTGTGGAAGAGGTTTCACGCAGATTGGAAACCTCAAAACACACCAGAAAGTTCATAAAGGTGAGAACACTGAGGTCTGCAGTATTTGTCGTGGTCCTTTTAATGTTAAGACAGTTTCAGTTTCTCTGTCATTGTCTTTTTTTAACAGGCAGTTGGTTTTCCAATATTTTAAGTTTTTGATCTACAGTGTAATTGAAAATAAGTCAGCAAATGTACATGAAAGTGTAGCATTATTCAAATGTAATACAACTTCATTAGTTGCTGCAGGATGTGCTGAAAAACTGGAAATATCTATATTGTACTATTTTGCCTTTGCAATAAAGCTAAGATAAAAATAAATACAAAACACCTAGAGATTTCTTAAAGCTACACTGATTTTTTGGGCCACTTAGGGACAGCGCAACAAGGTGAAAATGCAACATTCACATGATAGCACCTTTATATGATTGTTATAGCTAACGTGTTAGCAAACAGTTGTCTATTAAACACGTAGCAGAAACAGAGCGACATTAGCATTCATTTGGAATCATGTTTCTGGCCATCAGTCAAATGTAAGTCCAATATTCACTCTCCTTTTAGCTCTGCTTTTGGTCTCCACCAACTCCTGGGGGAAAAAAAATCTGTCTCTAGCTGCTAAATGCTCCACTATGTTCACCAGCTAGTCGCTAACTTTGTGGGTCTGTCATTTGATGCTGGGCTGGTAGTGTTTATCTGAGCTTTTTTTTTGCTGAAAAGAACTGCCTGATGAGACCTTGACCTACTGTAACCTTGATGAAAGCGGCGAGACGCAACAAAAACAGTAAAATTTTGGGTCATAAAACCAAAACAATGAGCTGAAAGTAGCTAAAATGCTCCATAGAGCTGAGGGGAACTGCAGAGTTGGGTGATAATTTTCTGTGGGTTCATCACTTTAGGCGACCACTTTTACATCACACGTAGTAATTTGATCCATTGTTAATATAAGAATATTGATAATTGCAGCTTTAAGGATGATGAACTTAATGTTGTTTTTCTTCCAATAGGGAAATTCACCAACATGGCAGCGTTAGAGAAAAGGTTCCCTCAACCTGAAGAGGCTCAATCATCAGTGGAAATCTGCTCCTGTTATTTGTGTTGGACACAATTTTCAGAGAAACGACTATTAGAGGAACACTTGAAACAAGTCCACGAATCAAAGAAACCATTTTCCTGCACACAGTGTGGCAAAAGATTTGTGTACATCCAGAAATTAAAAAAACACGAAGCAGGGCACGAGGGTCTGAAGCCCCACCAGTGCTCACAGTGTGATAAAGGTTATCAGACCTCAAAGGGACTAGAAAACCACTTGCGGGATCACACAGGAGAGAAACCTTTCCCGTGCATTATATGTGGAAAAAGGTTCAAGCAGGAATCTACTCTGAGGGCGCACTATGTAACGCATTCTGGAGAGAGGCCTCACCTCTGCTCCATCTGTGGCAAACGTTACGCGAGAGCTGAAGAGCTTAAAGTTCACCTCAGAGTTCATACAGGAGAGAAGCCGTACCAGTGTGAAGAGTGTGGGAAGAGTTTCTACTACAGGCAAGGCTTCAACAACCATAAGAAGATTCACAGTGCCAAACCCATAGGGCCCACCAGGCAGCTGGGCAGACCCAGACAGCTGGGAAGTACCAGGGAGTCAAGAAGGCCCAAGAAGCTTTCGCAGAGAGCTCTGCCTGATTCAGATGGAGAGGACCTGACCTGGGAGCCTCCTGACCTCGGTAGGTGTGTTGATTGACTGACTTTAACCATCTAACTCAGATCCTGTGAAGGGAAAGCACACAGTGTCATCCACGATCCATGCAGCTCACAATGTGAAATTTTATTTTATTCACTTTTTTAAAAGACTGCACAGCACAGAAGGGTTCCACCAACTGTTTATATAAATGTAATACAGCTTTGCTTGATTTTTCAGCTCTACACATGACATGTAATGAGTGTCAAATAACTCCTCTTAAAAGGGGATTTTCGTATTAGTAAACTATTACATTTGTAAACAAATCAGAACAGCTTGATTATATTAAGAAAAATATGTTATTCCAAAATGGTATAAAAGATATTTAATATTTTGTGTTAGACATTAAGTGATAATCATTCAAATCAATGTTTCTTTGTGTCTCTGATACAGTCATATAAAGTTGTGCAATTAATTGTCACTATAGGAATGTCTGTAAAAACTGATAGATTTGGCTGTTCAGTTTGGTGGGATTAAATTATCTCCATGCTCTTTTTATTGCCAACTTAATCCTAAATAAACACTGTGTGTGGAAATATTTTTATAAATTAGAATTTAATTCAAGACAAGTGTGGACTGTGTTTAAATATTTACTCCACAAGTGTTTCAAAAATCACAAGCTTTAAACACATTACTAAAGTTCTAGTATTTGTTATGTCACTTGATGAATGGCTATAATAGAAATTATGAGTATGAGTCATTTGTTTATATAGGAAATGGGCCCCAGCATCACCTTGGCAACCAAAAAAATCAGGCTGCAGAGAACAACAGCCAGGTGAGAGAAATTGCACCCCATAGATGTTAAAATGAACTTGCTGCCTGTTCACATCCCTCACGTTCATTGTTGCTTTATATTTTCCAGACCTCTCCGTGGAACTTTGGTCAATATACAGCATTCAACCTGTGGGACCAAAACCCAAATACATCTAACTGGAGAGCAGCAGAGGGCCACCAGGCTTATGGTGCTCCAGCAGGAGCAAGTGTTAATTTCAGTGCCCTGCTCAGGAGCACGGCGGTAAGTGAAGCTAAATCACGCTGTTCTGGTTACCTCGACATCTTAGATAAAGTGGACAAGAAGAAACCATCATTCTTGGTTTCACTTGTTACTGTGAGAAAGTGACTGAATTGGGTGGAAGTTAGTGTAAAACTGTCAGTAGGTGGTGCTGTGAATCCACTTGTGTCTGAGACCAAACATCTGCATTCTCAGGTTTGATTGCGCCTCACATTCTGTATTAATTGCATAATAAGTATATAGCACTAATGTTTTGAGAAAGATTGCAGATTTATTTTTTGTAAGATGGCATCTATTGTTGTTTTTATATGTTGAGTGCCTTTTGAAAATAGCTTAAGAATAATGGTCTAATATTATGAGTAATGTCCTTTTTTTAAATCATTCTTATTGCTTAAGAAAGAGATGGCAACTGCATTTAAGTTTGAAAAAACGGTTTGATTTTGTGCCAGTACCATTACAGTCTTTAACTTTGGTTAACAATGAAATGAAACCCTTTAACTAGACACATGATGATAATTTAAAACCTCTCATGATCACAGGATCAAGAGAACTTTAAAGAGAGCTGTCCGGCGGAGCAGCCCTCCTGGCCTTCTGGGACTTCCTCTGTATCTCCACCCTCTGAGCTCGGGCTCACCCCACCTTTCCCACATAACACCACGTCAAAGAAAATGCACCTGAGCAAGGCGGGTGCAGAGGTAAATCACCATGAAGAACACAGAACAGCACCTACAGGTGAGTTTGACTGGCACTATGGTATTATGTATGTAACACATACAACTTTTACAGATTTATTTAAGCAAGACTTTGGTCTTTCATGTTGTTCAAATTGAGTTATTGGTATCATGTAGATGCTCTCTCATCAGCGTCGTTTCCAGGCGCAGCAGGTTGCGGTTTTCAATAAAAAAGGTCTTTAGCAGCTAAGGGGACAGATGTTTCCCTCAGGAGTTGATGGAGACAGAGCTTAATGGAGAGTGAATATTACTGACCTGACATTCCTCAGGTGAATGCTGATGTTGCTTCATAAATGCTGGATGTGTAAATGAGCAACTTGGTTCGCCATATTAACTTTATGAGGTGATAATATGTTAGTGTTGTGTTTATAGCTTGTTTCTTGCCGCTTGCTAAATTTTCCTGAAAAAACGTTACCATATGTACACTACCTTATGTTTTTTTTTATTTTGTTTTGTTTTTTTAGAAGAAACTTTAAGATGGCCAGAGCCTGAACACAGCAGCTCCCATGAGCAGCCTCAGGAAAAGCCGTCTGAGGAGCCAAAACGATACCAGGAGCCTCGCAGACTCAAGAAGAACTACGACTGTCCGACCTGTGGGAGAGTGTTTTCTCACAACACCGCTCTGCAGCGGCACCTCGTGATTCACTCAGGAAAAAGACCTTTCAAGTGCTTCATATGTGGAAGAGGATTCACCCAGAGTGGAAACCTCAAAACACACATGAAAGTTCACAGAGGTCAGAAGCAACGAGAAGCTCCTGTCTTCAATTAGATGCTTTTTATTTTTAATTAGATGCTTGTGAAAAGCTCTGGTCTTGTATTTTTCAGTTTAATCTTCTCAACTGGTCATATTACCTTAATAACGTAGATTAATTGTTTTTTCTCTGATTAAATGACAGATAAATGATGTAGCTCTGATCTTTTGCTTCCAACACAGTCTGATAATACAAACAGATGTTATTTGTAGATTGGTAGACATTATAATTGATTCATATTGTGGAACTTGTGTAGCCTCTGCGCTAAAGGTCCTGTCACACCAAAAAGTGGCACAGCGAAATTCATCAATGGTTCTAGAAGTTTGGTGACGTAGGGACTCCTTTCTCATACCTGTCTGCCAACTGTCTCTTTTGTGGAGCAGTTTATAGTCTATTTGTGCAAATCTACTTTGCCCACGCAAGTGAATCCACTGATTGCAGTGATTCCATTGATATGAATTTCAATGTTTTAATTGCTGGTGTGACCGTGTCTTAACAATGCAGAAAAAAATGACTGTACATGTGTTTGTTTTTCTCACAGGAGAGTTACCAAATTGGACATTAGTTCAAGAGACGAGTCCCCCTAAGGAATCTCCTGTAACAGTTCATGTGTGTGCAGAGTGTGGCATGGACTTCCCTCAGAAACTACAGCTGGAGGAACACCGCCAGAGTCACAAAAAGCCTTACGCATGTCCTGAGTGTGGCAAGACATTCAAAAATGAATATTATTGCAAAATACATCAGCGTGTTCACTCAGGAAATTCACCTTTCCTATGTTCAGAGTGCGGAAAGAGTTGTGTCACAGCTGATTCGCTTAAAAAACACGAGTTGACACACACTGGAGCGAAGAATTTCCACTGTGATCAGTGTGGGAGGGCGTTTTCACAGTCCTCTCACCTCAACGTGCACCTCAAGACTCACACTGGAGAGCGGCCTCACCTCTGCTCAATCTGTGGTAAAAGTTACTCCAAAGCATGTGATCTGAAAGTTCATCTGCGAGTTCACACTGGAGAGAAACCGTATACTTGTGGGAAATGTGGCAAGTGCTTCTATTACTCTCAAGGTTACCGAGCGCATCTGAAGATTCACGACAAGAAGCCAAAACCTCCAACAAAACCATTGGGGAGACCAAAACAACAGCTGTTAGTGGTAAATAATCAATAATGTCCACTGGGAAAGATATAAAGGGGGAAATAAATATCTCACGGATTGCCCAAGCAATATGATAGTAATCACATGTAGCATATGGTGTACAGTTAGATCCATTATTACGTACCCTGTACTGGAATAAAGTATTTAAGAAAATAAATCATGATATTGTGAATCATTGTCAGATATCTTCATTTCTACCTTTAGAAATGTGTGTTTCTATTTTATTTGTGATTCATCTAAACTTTGAAGAAGTGACCAGAGTTGATTTTATCCAATAATTTGACTCCACAGATCACAGTATCAATTGGTGTGTTACAAAGATAAATGCTTATACTGCATTCTTGCAAAATAACTAAACAAAAACAAAAGCTTTGAAATATATATATTGTATTCAAAATATGGTTCTCAAACTGTTTCACATGGCATTTTTTTTCCTTATGGTGGGCAAACTATGGTAACAACAAAGGGAGAGTTTTATTGAAATAACCTTACCAAGAACATGCACTTCATGTTTTCTTTTTCGTCATGTTGAAAGCCAGAGCACTCAACTCATAGAAGACACTTTGCATTGTCATAGCAGGAAAAGGACAGATGGACGTAATAACATTATTTATGGCTCCGTTCCAGCAATATCTGTAACACAAAGCAGCAGATAATAATGCCATTAGTTACACCTGAACTTGACAACTCAAAGTTTCTGTGGTGGAAAAGGTCATGTGTGCCTCCTACCCCCTTATTTTGGGAACCAATGAACATTATCCATCCATCACTGCTCAGTATCTTATCTGGTCCTAAATCTCAGTAAGCAGAGTAGTGACTTTTACGCCAACTGCAGCGAGATGTGTTCAGGTACACAAAATAACAATAGCAATATGTAAACGCACACTTGTTATTATTTCATTATTGAGCTGAATTATAACTGGCGTGAATATTATACACGTTATTCCCGTCTAGTTGTATATTTTAAGAATGAGTGATTGCTGAGTAGTTTTAATTCATGTGAACGTTATTTTATGTGATATGTATGCGTGTTTGCAAAAATCTGTGGAAAACGAGACTAAGATGTAAGAAGTTATATTAGTGGGGCTTTTATTGTGATTTTAAAAGGCAACCGGAAGTTCCGACACTACTTTAAGTGGCTAGCAGCTAAAGATAGAAAGGTTACCATCAGATCCAAACGGTTATTTAACTTAACTCATTAGTTAGTTGGCGTTAATTTGACACATTGTTTGAACATATTGAGCATGAAAATGAGAGAGAATTAGAGATATTGCCAAGTTGTTTCAATAAACTTCTGTCGAGGGACTACTTTTTACCTGAGGGAAAAAATCTATGCCGAGGTTGGTCAAAATGTCTATTGTCTGTTGTTAAACGTTAGCTAGCTAAGTTAGCGAGTGTTACACGAGCGGAGGTGACATTTGCAGCAGAAATAACGTATTGTTTTCACGTTGGAGTCGATGGTGAATCTATCGGAACTGTTGTTTATTATTGCTGATTAGCGGCTGTAGCTTGGGGGGCTAATCGTTAGCTAATTGCTAAGATCAGAAAAGCTAGTGTGGCTAGCTGGCTAATAACAAGGCAGAGATTGTCTTGACCAAAGCGCTGGTCACCGCCGCCGCGTCACGACCGAGACATCTCACTGAGAGGTCAAATACTGGTGTCTGTACTGCAGGCTGTGTGTGCACCTGTAATGGTTATTATGACACCATAGATACCAACAGGTTAGTCAATTAGGTTGTTGCCTGATTACAATTAATGTGAGACCTCAATGGATGGAGCACAATTGAGTCCCACCAAGCTAATGCTACTCAGCTAACTGGGCTACTCAGTGCAGATGCACGATTAGAGTTTTCCTCGAGTGCTCCCCTTGATATTCAAACCACTTGAAAGCACAGTAGATCTTTTTGACAGTATTCACTATAACCGTTCCATAACCAGTAATGTTGCACCTCAATGTCTTATTCGTTAAGTAACAACATTTTAAGGACAACTCCTTTGTAAGTCAGATTGTCCATCAGACCCAGCCAGGTCCAAACCCCCATCACAACACAGCATTCGCCGTGCTGAAGTGTCCTTGAGCAGGACAATGGATGTCTTCCAGGGTGGAGGCACTGTGGCTGACCCCCACCCCTGTTGAGGGTGACACAAGTGACAAGAATACTTCCCCCATTGAGATCTGGTGCTGGAGGTTGAAAATCTAAAGCTGAACCAGAATGGAATAAAAAAAGACACGATGAGCTAAAGCACACCTGAGTTAAACTGTATTAATCAAATATATCGTGTGGCTCATAGTGATTTGTAAAAATGTCACACAACAGTGTAATATATCCACGTCACCACCACCGCCAGTATGTTACAAATGTTTGAAAGAATCCTGATAAGACTTTAATCCTAATTACAAAAACCCTGAACCTGATATCAGGGTACATAAAACCTGATATCCTGATACATAAAACAATAAAGCAAAGTTAAATTGTATCTTTTTGGGCTGTCAGATTTGTCCATTGAGCCAGGCTTGATTTGTGCTCGTAACATTTGAAATAATGTTTTGTGTGTAACAGCCCATCATTGACACATACACACATACTGTGTGCATGTAAATATTGCAAATGACACAACACTTTGACTCTCAACTTAGTAACTTGGGTCACTTTGTGCAGAAGTGTGATTGTTGGTATCTTTTTATTGAAGTCTTTATCTTTGCTTATCTTTAGTGATTTGCCATTTTGTAATTAGCCTCTTAAATTTCTTCAGGAGCTACGAAACAAAATCAAGAACATTAAGACTGAAATGATTCCGTTGGTTTGATTAAAATCACTTTCTATCTATAAGCTGGACTGGTGTTCCTGACACCACAGCCACAGACACTTGATGAATACAGGCCCGGAACAGTTAAACTGTTTTCGAAGTCCCTTGTACTGTAATAGTAACACATAGTCATTATTTTTTTACTGTACCTCATAAATGCAAGACTGGACGACCTCTTCGATCACAGCCAATGTTAGATTAGTGTCAGCCCTTTAATGTACTAATAGTCCGAAGAGTCAGCAACAGCAGTGGTTGCTCAGTTATCTTCCACAGCTGTGAAGCTTTTGTCCATGTTTGGCTATACAGTATATATTCAGTCACTTGCTATACATTGCTTTTTGAATGTCTGTTTACTGACTCTTGGTTGTTCACCTCTACAAGGTTGTATATTTGAGAGATGGGCTCTGAAAACCCAGAGGACTTTGGACCCGCTGTGATCCTCGCTGAGGAAGACCAGCAAGAAATTGGAGGCCTGATCAACTCCGATGGAGAAGAAGTGGATTTCTCAGATCTCAGTGAGTAAATAAACTGGAACAGCAGAGTATGCACAGAGTGACAGGAAAAATAGAGCCCCCTGCACATTGTAATGCAATCCAGTATAACAGTCGTGTAATAAATACTCAGGTTGTGAAACCTAATTTTTTGAGTTGTTGACACTGAGTTTTTGTAGTTTGTGGTGGTGCTCTGTAAATGACATTAAAAAACCTTCCAATATAATGCTGTACAATACATCACAACAAAGTACAGGCTCAAAAACTTGCCATAGAATTGATTTAATACATAAACAACTGAAGTAGCAGTTTGAAAACTGAACATTTTAACTAAGGTAATAGGAAGAGGATTCAATTCTCTGAATTGTAAATATGATTAGTAATTGGGGAATTAACATAGAACCTTGCTTTAAAGACCTAAGGCTTTCAATTCTTTCAAATTTTCAATTTCATACCTGTATACTTGTGACATAACTCTATGGCTGCAAATGGTGCATTGATTCTTATAAAAGAGCAACTTCAGACTGAATGTGTTATTGCAGCAAAGCATTATCATACTCACCTACAGTATATAGGATTCTACTACATCTCTGACCACCATCAGCGTTACTGTTGGTTGTGCTTAGGGATTAACTGTTTTGAAAATGTATCTTCAACCTTTTTGTTTCCCTAAATAAAATGCTTTCTCATCTTTCTGTTCACGCAGGAGAGAGTGCTCTCCCTGGCATTGTACCTGCAGAGCCTCCCTCCAAGACATTTGATCAAAGCGAGAATGAAAAACCGCTGTCTCTTCACAGCTGCTCAGTGTGTGGGAAAGACTTCCCTTACGCCTCTAAACTTCAGCGCCACCTACGTACTCACTCAGGAGAGAGGCCTTTCCCCTGCTCGATGTGTGAGAAGAGATTTCCAGAAAAGGGGCTGCTCATGATCCATGAAAGGGTCCATACTGGGGAAAAGCCATTCCCATGCACTTTCTGTGAGAAAAGATTTGCTAGTCAGGGTGAGCTCAGGCTGCACCGGCGGACACACACTGGCGAGAGGCCGTATCACTGCTCCATCTGTCTGAAGAGCTTTTCCAGACACTGGCATCTGAAAACTCACTTAGAGGCGATGCATTCTGAGGTTGTTGCGGGCTTTACGAGGAAGAAGTTTCCGTGTTCGGACTGTGACAAGAGCTGTAACTCGGCAGCTGAGCTCAGAGATCATCAGAGGACTCACACCGGAGAGAGGCCCTACCAGTGCTCTTTCTGTGACAAAAGGTTTGCCTTGTCGGGTACACTTGTGAGACACGAGCGTCTCCATACTGGCATTACGCCGTACCACTGCTCCGACTGTGGGAAGACCTTTGCACAGCAGTGGACTCTGACGACACACATGCGGACTCACACGGGAGAAAAACCGTACAGCTGCACGCAGTGCGACAAGTCTTTTGTAGCACCAGGAGAGCTCCGGAGGCACACCCGGATTCACACAGGAGAAAAGCCTTACACCTGCATGGACTGTGGGAGACACTTCTCGCTGGCAGGAACTCTCAGAAACCACAAAAGGTCGTGTACACAGAACAAGAATGGATCAGTTACAGGTGTCACCTCAGACCCAGTTCAAGCCACAGTGGGTGAATCATCCCAGCAAGACCTGGCCAACAACATCAGCTCTGAGGTAGTGACAACACACAGCAATTGCAAAGTAGAATATATGTTGTTTTTTGTTCTTTACAACCTCCTAACACCATTGTTGACTCTATTTGTTCTGATGATACTTTTGTATAGGTGTCTGACAGTCAGAGTTTGCTTTGTGCAGTTGACCCCCAGTTATCAGAGGGTCTTAACTGTGAGAAAGCAGCTCAACGTGAAAACAACCTGAGAGAAGCAGAGGAACGACTGGAGGACGTCGCTTCCAGTCCGGATATGAATGTCATAGTGAAAGAGGAGGAAGAAGAGGAACCTTTGTGTGGTACATAAACATGAGATTCCAGACTTTCTTATATTAAAAGGAGCATAAATGCCTTTGATATTTATGGGTTGTTTCCCCTGTGTTGTCCCCAGTAGAAGAAGCTCCTGACCAGGTGTCTGATAGTGAGGATTGCACCATGCCAGAGGAAACTGAAGAGCAGCAGCAGAAAAGCAACACAGAAATTAGGATTACAGTAAAGGAGGAAGAAGAGGAACTTGTCAACAGTAAGCAAAATGCTGTACAGTACAGGAGCAGATCACTGTGAAATGTAGTCTTTACTAGGGATGTGGTGTGCTAAATCTGAGAGTGCTTGTTATCTTTTATTAAACCTTATCCGTTTTACTCTCCACTGCAGTTGGCACAACTTTAATGCCGAGTAGACACTGTATGGATGAAACCATATTTTAGCCCCAAATTGGTCATGCCAACTCAATTTAAAATCGGGACGAATTTCTGCCAGATAGGATGTCGTTTGACAGGCATTTTGACGGGGGGGTCAGGACACCTGATTAATTGTCTGAACAATCAGCGATCTGGCTCTCGGATGATCGGTTGGATTTCTGGCATGTTCAAGCGGTCCAATTTCCCACATGGCTACAGTCAAAAAATTTGTTATAAGCTTGTTTAATATTATTGGAGTAGTATTTTACATGTTGTAGCTAAAACCATGGATCCGTGGCTACACCGTGGATCACTACTGCACAGACTCTGGCTCCAAATGACGTCACCAGCGTAAGATGGAGGCACCCATATCCGGGATGTTTTGGCGTCATTTTTGTACAGTGGAAGAAAGTGGAGATGTGTCGTCCATCTTTATATACAGTCTATGGTTCATAGTGGGGTGAGACATTTGGTGCAGCTTTTATCGTACGAGCTAAACCTAAATTCACATTCATTCCACTCCTTGACTGGACGATAATTCTTACACATATGAGTTGAAGGTTGATCATCAATCTCATTTTATCTCCTTTCAATCTTATATCACGTTGGATTCCACAGTGAGCAGTGTCTTAACAAGCATAAAAGGTTAATATCAGTTGTTTTTTGTCTTCAGTGTTACTAAATGGCATGTTTCAACTTGTCGTTTATGTTTCCACAGTGTCTGGAAAGGATCCTGACAGTGAAAAAGACAGTCCTCCGGCCTCACCAGTGCAGGAACAGTTTAACGACAATCTGACAAAGAGCTCCTACTGCTGTGGGCTCTGTGGAAGAGACTGTCACAAGATGTCTGCTCTTCAGATTCACATGCGCATTCACTCGGGAGAGAAACCTTACCAATGCACTCTGTGTGGGAAGCAGTTCACCCAGAAAGGTCAACTCAAAGGTCACCAGAAAGTCCACACAGGAGAGAAGCCATTCTCCTGCCCAGACTGCGGGAAGAGCTTCGCCCACTCGGGGGCCATGAACAGACACCGGCTCACGCACACAGGAGAGAGGCCCTACCACTGCTCTGTGTGCGACAGGAGCTTCAACCAGTCCGGTCGCTTGAGGGAACACGAGAAAATCCACTTTGGCGAGAAGTTTGACTGTCCCGAGTGTGACAAGAGTTTCACACGAGCTTCAAGCCTCAAGAACCATTTCAGGCTTCACACAGGAGAGAGGCCGTACGGCTGCGACATCTGCGGGAGAGGCTTCAGCCGCTCACAAAGCCTGAGGCTCCACAGACGAAAACACGAGCAGATTCAGACTGAGGAGGAGTCTGCATTCAGTGTGAACAACGACGATTTATCACAGAGTGACGATAACTCTCCAATTAATATGTGTATAACAGACAAAAATGACTGATAATGTATTTATATAAACCATAGAGATATGTACCAGTAGTAGTATTACAATACAAGATTTTAGGCAGTTAAACCTGAACTGAAAGAGGGGAAAATGAGGGACTACCTCTGTCAATAGACCGTCATTAAATCTTTATCTGGTGGTTCACAAAAAAACATTAAAGCTAAAATATTTAACTCCCAGAACGGTGCAGAAAAATGAATAAATAAACACATATGCTGGGTGATGTTCAGCAACTAACAACACAATTTCAGACAAAATGGCCAAATAAATATTTACTATAAAAACACAACTTTCGTAAAATCTTGGAAGCTGTTTAGATGATACATTTTAGAGGTCATATTTACTCATGTTTATCACTCTTAAGCTACGTTAGTTGCATCAAAATATTAGTATTTATGGTAGTACAACTGACTCGTTTAAGGTCTGTGATTTCACATTTTCCATGCCAGTACTTGTCATTCAAACTAATCGTGTATGTGGAAATTGGATTGAAGAGTAATTATGTTTTTGTATCAGACGTTATGATGGCCAACGAGCAGTCTAGCAATCAGGTGAAACTGTCATTCATTCTTTGGGAATGTCAGGAAAATTTAGCCAGTAAATGAAGCAATGGGATCATAATATTCACCAGGTTTTTTTTGCCAAAACCATTTTGCCTTAGTGTTGATTCATTTTTATCTTTATTATTTATCTTTATTTATTTTTGTACAGCAGTTATTCAACAACCAAATCATGAATCTGGATCACCTGGTTTAGACAACTCTTAAAGGCCAACTAACCATTGTGAATAAAGGAATCCTTCTCTAAGGCTGTGATACAAATGGCGATCATTTGAAGCCATGTAGATGGTAAATTTTGCCCAGCGCTGCCTAATTGTCTAATTGTATGGGACATGGTATACTGAACAATAAAAGTAAAAGTACTAAAGACTATTTTGCTTTGGGATTTCTGTCTGCAGGAGTTACAAGAGGTATGAATATATGTCCAAAAAGGCATGAATATTTAAAAAAGATGTCTGTCTGGTGTATTAAAAATGAAGATGGTGTTAGCATTAATATTGAGCCAAACACTGTATATTTTAAGTAGTTTTCTAACTTAAGTGATATTCTGAGTTATCAGTTTAAACCAATCCTGCCTGAGTTTTACCCAGCCATGCATGACAAATGTTTTGGAACAAGCACATGTTTTTTCCCTTCAAGGTGAGGTAGTTTTTCCCAGAGAAGAAGTCATTTGTGAAATGAATTCACTGGGCTCAGGTTCACATGAAACCCTGCATATTTCTGACCCCCATCGTGCTTACAGCATGATTGGCCGAACCTGCTCAAAGGTGTGTAGAAACAGACTATGAAAACATACTGTGTGTACAGCCGAAGGTAGATGTTATTTTTTGCCAAAAGGATATAAAACACCGTTGGAAATCCATATTTCAAAGAACATTTTAATGTAATACCAGCATATAGATACTGCAAAATTAGTCCATCATGTAGGCCACATAACATTGTATGTATAACAGCATGTGCCAGGAATATGTACAGTATATTTTGCTTGGCTTTATGTGACACTTTAAACCAATATTTAAGCAATAACAATTTAATTTCTTGAACCATTGAGCAATTTGAGCTGCTCACTCAATCGTTTTAAAGTGAGGCTTAATTCTGTCAGGTAGGAAATATATCAAAATAGACTACTGAATGTTCCCAGAAAATAAAAAGAAGTGACTTATTTATATTTTATACAGTTATACTATTTTATACTACTGGTTATGTATTCATTGTTCCTGTTACCATTTAAAGCACATTTACAAGTAGTCAGCTCACTCTGATATTATTCAGGACAACTTTAGCGTTAAATGCTATAGCTCTCTTGTTGAGCCCTCATTGCCCCTGCACACAGACTCATATTTGCCTACAGGTAGACTGTTCATTTACAGGTTTTACAAAACCCAAAGCTGCTCCTGAAGGCAGCACTGTGGCGAGGAAACACACTCCAGTCCTGACCCCGTCAATTTTGAAAAAAAAGAAGATAACTTGACCAATCATAAATGAGGAATTTTACATAGCATAACGTTATTTACATAAGAATTAACATGACATGTGGAGATTAGTTTACAGATCGAGAATCCGACATACATAAGAGACTGTCGGAAGGCTCTTCAACGGAAGTGGTCGAAATTACGAGGTATATTGAATGTGACATGAAGATAAACAGACGCACACCACGCAGGGGGTTGAGGCTATCAACATTAAGAATTACTTAGCTAACATAACATTTATGTAAAGGAAAAGTTGCGCTGTATGCTGTATTTTTTGTGTCTGTAAAATTCAAAGGATATATAGGTAAGCAATGCTGATGCTAACACCCTTGTCAGCTAACGTTAGCTTCCATTAGCTAAAGTTACACTGCTGTTAAAGTTAGCTAACGCTAATAAACATTGCATCGCTACAATAACGTTAGGCCTACCACTTTGTGAGTCTTGGGCGACTCGTTATTGTTTTTCTTATAACCATAACTTTAGTCCATAACCATTAGTCAACCAGTCCGCAGAACTGCAATTAATTAAGTGGTCAAATGTGTTGTCGGTGAACTTTGACATTCACGTGATTTTGGTGTGCAGGGCTAGCTAAAGTTAGCTACAACATAATGTTCTTTGGACAAAATGTGCAAAGTATGGGCGTTCGTAATACCTCAACCTTAGATGATAATAACGTGAGATGTCACTAGAGTGTTGTGTCTGAGACATATACACCAAGTCAAGATTATGTTTTATTCAAAAGTATAGCAGCAATAAATAAGATATGTACATATGTGTGACCTCAAGATGAAAACTACACGTGCTGCAGTTAAAGATGCAGCATGACTCTATTATCCAGTTATGATCATTACTTGAGTTGATTCTTGACGGTGTAATTGCACATCTATGGTAACTTTTTTTCAGCTAAATGTGTCCTTAAATGTTTAGAGTTGTGTGCGTGTTAACTCTAATGATCCTAAAGAAATGCTCTTCTTTAATCCCTAACTTTTAAAATGACAATTCTCATTATAGTCCCCATAATATTTGTCTTATGAACATCTTCTGCGTTCTGTTAAATATTTCCTCTGTTATGGTGTCAAAATGAAACCATTAAAATCAGCTGTCAAATCAAAGCTTCTCCAAACAGCCGGAAATGAGATTTGCCATGGTACTGAACTTTTTTATGGTGTGTCTCTGTCTCTCATGTGTTCAGTCACTCACTTTGACAAACACACACTATCAGGATGGTGTCATACAAGCGGCTGAACCCTGAAGATGTTCAGTTTTCCAGTTCAGTTTTGTCAGAAGAGCCTCGTCCTGTCCATGAAGAAGTTCCAGTGAGTCAATATGTTTATGTGGTCAGTTTTAAAAGTGCAGAGGATTAGTCTCTTTCTGTGAATTTAAATCAGTGCTGCAGAAACTTCATGCTCTTTCTTCGGGCTGCCAGTGTTTTGGGATATTTTAGAATCTAGACGCGTTAGTCTAATTATTTTATTGTTTGATAGTATTGGTTTGATCTTTTTAAGAGCTGAAATGAATATTCAATTGGTTGGTAATCTGCAACTATTTTGATAATTGATCATCATTTTAGTTATTTTCATGCGAAAGAGCTAATCATTTTCTAGTTCCAGCTTTTCAGTTGTGAGGATTTATTGCTTTTCTTTGACTTACCTATGTGATAGCGAACTAAATGTTTTTAGGTTTTGGACTGTTGGTTGTTTGTGTTACCTGTTTTCTATGTTTTTAGTCTGTAACACTGTTATTGCTGCCTGTTTTGGACACTCTAGAAAAATAGAATTTTAATCTCAATGAGGCTTTCCTGGTTAAATAAAAAACAAAGTCTCTCTTTGTAGATTTGATGGTTGCCCGTACTGGAAAGGGCCAGCAGTTTTTTACAGTATAAAGGGATTAGTCTGGTTCCTCTTGATTGAGTGTGTTGCTTATGTGATTTCCTTGTTGCGTTTTAAGGTGCCGGAGCCAGAGGAAGCCTCCTTGCTTCCACGGAGGCCATCATGCTCAGTCACCACAGGCCTCCTGGTGATTGGCTGCCTGCTGCTGCTCCTCTGTGGAGGCTGGCTACTGGGCACCATGTTCTGGCTGCACAAGCCGTCCAACCAAGAGCCGCATAGACCTCCGCCACCGGCCCATACACAAACACCAGACTCTGAAGTAAAAACAGGCCTAAACGACACTGCGGCTGCTGCCTGCCGTGAGACTTGCAGTTTAATCCCTGAGGCGTGGAGATTTGATTGCTACCCTGAAAGAGGGGTGGTTGTGACCCGAGAGTTGTGTGAGGCAAGGAAGTGTTGCTTTATCCCTGCATCCTCTCCCTCCTCCTCTGCCGCCCGGCCATCAAGGAGAAATGGTATCCCTTGGTGTTTCTATCCTCCGGATTTCCCTTCCTACTCACTTGTGTCAATAAACAACACAACCCTGGGGCAGAAAGGTACGCTCGTAAGGGAGGTGAAGACCTACTACCCAGCAGACATCCTCACTCTAGAGGTGGAGATACGTCATGAGACAGACACGCGGCTACATGTCAGGGTGAGTGAGTGGGCTACTCACATGAGCATGCAGTTAATGTTTTTAGACAAGAACTTTACTCTTTATATCTTTACAGAGGACTTTATGATCAAATATAAAACAATTCTCATCAAAGGTATTGTTTGTTTATGGTTTTATAGCTTGTTTTTTACACCTCATTGTGAACAACAGCTTTCCTTGCAGCTGCTGGCCTTTGCTGACTGTGTCAAAGTTATGAGAAAGTGCTTCCTGGGCTAAATTAGTAGGAAAAGGCACAGGTGTAGGGCTTTTACCATGTTGCATGCAGTATGGTATTATTCATATATATCACGTGCTTTGGAAAGCAACGTAATGTTTCTTGTCATAAATCATTTTACTGTCTATTTGAATGAAGACTCATCATTACCAGTTAATTGTATAAAGAAATAGCAAACCATTACCATACAAACACAGACGTACACTGCTGCTCGCTGAATTTCACTGGAGTTCATGAAAAAGGAATCTATACATATCTATACACAACACATTCACATTTAAAACTGTATCTATGTGTTACATAACGTTTCATAGGCCAACGAGATCTTTGCCAATCTTTTGATTAAACCAGGTGGGTGTAAAAGCTACCGTCATAAACTTTATAGGTCAGTTCATTTCATTTTTATTACACACATACTGTAAATTCTCTGGTCTGTAATTTAATTACAAACTGTTTGTTTTTCTCATCTTTCTCAATCTAGATAACCGACCCTTCTAATTCACGGTTTGAGGTACCGATCTCTGTTCCCACGGCCACCAAGAAGGCAGAAAGTCCAGACTACATCGTAGAGCTTTCAAAGCAGCCATTTGGTCTCATCGTGAAGAGGAGCTCTACAGGAGCAGTGCTGTAAGTCTGACTTGAATAGCCTACATGAATAAAGGGTTATGGTCACAATTGTATGCTAGAAACTCTCTTAAGGCGCATTCACTTGTGAAAGTAACCCACTTCGTTGTAATATAATAATTAGCAATATAATACTGTGTCCTCTTTCACCCATTTCCTGTTAGTCTGAACACCACAGTGGCTCCTCTCTTCTATGCGGATCAGTTTCTCCAGTTCTCCACCACCCTGCCAAGTCAGTTCATTTACGGCCTGGGCGAGCACCGCTCCACCTTTCTGCATGACGTCCACTGGAACACACTCACCATGTGGGCCAGAGATGTGCCTCCTACGGTATGGAAATTCCCGCTCTTTTTTCATTGTTCTGTTTATAGTTACATTTTGACTGCAGACACAGATGTTAACTTTCTACTGGCCTTTGTCACAGCAGATGTTTGACTTTTAATCTGGAAAGCACAGGTGTTACTAATAACATGAACAATAGCTCAGTTCTGTTCAGGTGTCACAGTGAGCCAGTATGTACATTAGACCTTTTTCCCCAGCATACATTTTGACATGTCAAAGCAGGAAAAACACAGGTGGATTTAATAACATCAGTCATGGCTGCCTGCATTCCACTTAGTGGAGGTTCTGGTATTGTGCATGCTGGCCCACTGGAACACTTAATGAACTGAGCCTTTGTTAATTCTGTTATTTACACCATTGCTTTTCCTACTGTGACGTGGCAAAATGTCTTCTGTGAAGAAGGACAATATAAATGACATCCACGACTTTGCTACTTAGGATTTTGGCTTGATTGAACGTGCAGTTCATCTTTGTACAAATAAGATAAAAATGAATTGTAATATCCTTGTGTTTCTCTCTACAATATAGGAACAGACAAACCTATATGGAGCCCATCCATTTTACCTGGCAATGGAGGACGGAGGGAATGCACACGGCTTCTTCCTGCTGAACAGCAATGCGATGGGTCAGTCTGCTTGTCACCTTGACACTTCCACTTCAGGTTTCACTACGTGCAATAATACACATTAGTGTTAGAATTGGAGAACTGCAGAAGTGGAAAAGATTCTGTTGCAACTGTTCGGATGACAAGATGAAGAAATAAAAAAAAAAAAACA
Source organism: Maccullochella peelii (assembly GCA_002120245.1). Classification (NCBI taxonomy): domain Eukaryota; kingdom Metazoa; phylum Chordata; class Actinopteri; order Centrarchiformes; family Percichthyidae; genus Maccullochella; species Maccullochella peelii. Next base: position 25,807 of record LKNJ01001643.1, read on the forward strand.
GAAGTCCCAAATGGCAGTTTCTGCAGTGTCACAGAAGTGTGACTGTAGTGTCACTAAATATCAACTTTCCAGTGTTGTATAAAGAGGTCATTCAGAGGTCACGCTGTATTTGCTGACAAAGTTACTGAATATTTCTAAATAAAAGGTTGAATTTGTTTGCAAACTTAGTCAAAGTTTAATTTCATTGGTTTCACTTTGCCATCGTCATAAGGAACACTGATGTTATAATGCAGATCTTGTCAATCTGTTGCTACGCAAATGAGAAATGTTGATCACGAGCAGCGATAAATCAGCTGCTCATTTAAAAATATTTACATAACTGTACATCTTATTCTTAGTTACTCACTATAACCCTTGTACGTTCTTTATTTCTTTGCTCTCTAGCTTCATAGACGTGCATATCTCAGTGGTCTTAATCATAGCTTACTCAGAAGGATTTTTTTATAAATGACAAATGTTTCACCAGTAGTTTTTTCTCTTTCGTCAGATGTCGTCCTCCAGCCCGCCCCAGCCCTCACCTGGCGCACTATTGGTGGAATCCTTGACTTTTACGTTTTCCTTGGTCCTGATCCTGGTTCAGTGATTGGACAGTACGTGGACGTCATAGGTCAGTAGGAGTTTGTTTGGATGTGGGAATGTTGTGTACAGTAGCTGCATGACTGTAGCATATTCCTCTTTTACAGACTATAAAATTATTGTAGCCTTGCATTTCGCAACTGTGACTCACTTAAAGAGATGGTTCCACATTTTAGTCACTCTGAGGTACTCCTGTTGAACAGTAGCAACTGTTAATCATAGCAACGATCCATCCGATCGACTTTGTATCAGATTACCCGAATGAATACAATAGCCATAACAACAGACTCATCCCAGGGTACATAGATAGAACAGCTTCAGATTGCTGAAACGTGAAAACTTAACCTTGCTCACTACCACACATAACCACAACACCTCGTAAATAACTCGATGAACATGAAATACATTTATTGACAGTGCATGAACAGAAAAGATTCAACACACTTTACAGAAGATTTGCAATGTCATGTTTTAGTTATATGTGAGTGAAGAATCGCTGGTTGGTTGGTCTTCATGGTTTTTGCTATATGGCTCTGTCCAGTCTCTGCAACCCCAGAGTTTGTTTCCCTCAATTCCTGCATTTGTTACTGATGATATCCTTCTACCTTATTCGCACTCCTCTCTCTCCTCATCCCTCCACGTTTCCACAGGCTACCCAGCGATGCCCATCTACTGGGCTTTAGGCTACCATCTCTGTCGCTGGGGTTACAACACTAGCAATTCTACCTGGGAGGTTGTCAAGAGCATGAGGAATAATAGGATACCCCAGGTAAAGTTGACCCAGCAGACTGTTTGTTCGTGTCTCTGTCAATATGGGGGGTTTTTTTGCGTTCTTTTGTGAAAATGTATTATTTGTGTGTGTGTTTGTTCACAGGATGTCCAGTGGAATGATATCGACTACATGGACAAATTCATGGACTTCACTTTTGACTCAACAAAGTTCGCCACGCTGCCTGATCTGGTCAAGGACCTGCATGCTCATGACCAGCGCTACGTCATGATCCTGGTACACAGGAGTTTGCATTTTCTTTTAATATATTTAATATATTGTGTCTGATTTTGGCGTGTTTGCATGACAGTTGTGTCTCAACTGTGCAGGACCCAGGTATCAGCAGCACACAGCCTGAGGGCTCATACTGGCCGTACGATGAAGGGCTGAGGAGAGACGTTTTTATTAAAGACGCTGAAGGAAAAACACTTATTGGGAAGGTGAGACACTATAACAATGATACTCAACTTATGGCCCGTGGGCCAAACACGATAGGGTGCTGGGTGGCTTGCCAACCATTTTCTAATTCACAATGAAAATTAATTGATTCACTGGGAATTTTTTGTTTATACCAATTATGTCCCTTGGCTGTTAAAGTTGCATATTAGCCTATCAGCGATCCGTGCAGTGCTAGTGGTGACACTTGATTTCTGCGAAAAGTTCACGTACACCTGACCTGCGCGGGGCACATGGGAGAAGTTTGGTTTCAGGGCTGTCTGCCTGGCAGAAATTCCTGAGGGCAAACTTCTCCCTGTGCCTTCACGGGGCTGCTGCGACTGGATTTGCCTCTTGGCAAAGATGAGTGAGGACAGCAAACATCGAAAGGTTGACAATGGAAACAGGCAGTTCAATGAAAAATGGACAGATGAATTTGCCTTCATTTTGCCACCTCACACCAAACCTCTGTCGCCAAATGACATTTGCTGTATGCAAGGTTGCTAATATTGCCGTAATGGTGCCATCACGAGTCAAAACATGCTAGCTTCAGTGCAGGGTTCCTGTCTGGTAGCACCGCAAGATATCTGATAAATATTTTTAATGTTTGTTTATTAACTGGCCCCTGGCCTCCTGTCATTTTGCGAAGTGGCCCCTGGGAAAAGCAAGTTGAGCATCCCTGTGATGATGTTTCACAAATTATCGACACTATTAACTATTATTAACTACGCTACACTACTCTCCCCTCTGTCCTCTGCTGTCTAAAGGAAACGTTAAGGGTGTATTAAAAACACAATTCTCCATCTCTTCGTCCAGGTGTGGCCTGGTCTGACAGCGTATCCTGACTTCTCTGATGATGTGACACATGACTGGTGGTACGACAACCTTCAGAGGTTCCATGAGAAGGTGCCGTTTGATGGATTATGGATTGTAAGTATGGAAATGGGAAATACTATTGAAGAGCGGACTTTAATGATTATTATGCTGGCTCTCTGCATTTCATGATATCTTCTCCCTGACCTTTGCCTCATTCGTTTTTAGGACATGAACGAGCCGTCGAATTTCCTGGATGGGTCTACCGATGGCTGTCCATCAAACAGTCTTGAAAATCCTCCTTACACGCCCGGTGGGAGATGCAGATCTCAAGCACAAATCACATAACAAACATAACATATACACAATTACATAGAATATGATTGTCAAAATGTAAAATTGTGTCTTTTTCCTTTTAGGTATACTAGGAGGTTTGCTGAGAGCCAAAACTGTGTGTGCCACTGCGCAGCAAAAGCGGTCCATACACTATAACATGCACAGCCTCTATGGACTTATGGAAGCTAAGGCGTCTGCGAGGTCAAGAGCTATAACACACACACAACAAAGATAAAACACTGAAAGAGTTTTATGCTACATGAACAATTTGTGTCCTTTCCTTAAATCTCCTGCCTGTCTTTCCTTGCCCTCTGTCCTCTTGTCCAGCGCTCTGAAGCGGATCGTGGTAAAGAGACCGTTTGTCATCTCTCGCTCCACCTTCCCCAGTCAGGGGATGTACTCTGGTCACTGGCTGGGAGACAACAGGAGCCAGTGGAAAGACCTGTACACCTCTATAGCAGGTTAGATCATTTAGACACACTTTTACACATTTTCCAGGTGAATAAAATTATTGTCAGCTATGTTTTAATATTAAACTTTGTCTGCTTTTTATGAATATCTAGGCAAAACAGAAGTTTAGTGGTGTAGGAAAAAAAAGATATCCAACATCGTATTGCCTCTGTCAATGGGCAGGGAGTGGTTATTATCAAAGTATTGTTCTCACACATATATAATTGTATTTTCTGCTTTATTTTGATATTAACATTTTGCTCCTCCAACCTTTATCCAAGCATTTAAAATTGGTTTGACCTAAATCAACAAAAGGGCTGCTTCATCCCCGGCACCACAACTTAGAAAGTTAATTTTTTTCTCAAGCTCCATTTATAATTTTTTATATATTAACAATGAACACAACTCCAAATGAAAGCTAATGTTGCTCCGTGTCTCTGTGGGTGTGTAAACAGACAATTGTTCGCTAACATGCTAGCAATAACAACTTTGTAACATGATAATGTGTCAGCTTGTTGTGCTTTCTGCCCCCAAGTGGGCAAAATAACTTAATAAGTTATAGCCATACTATTGCCATGTTGGTCTACAAATGCAAACTAGTCAGCACGTTGGAGTATATTTACTGGATTTTATGACACATTCATGTTGTTGTTTAACTGCTAATTTGAGGGTTGTGCGATTCTAAAGAGATCTGCATTATGGTTTCATGTGGCAGTAAGTTACACATGTTTTATTGCATGCACTACTCTGTAATTATTCTGCCAACTACTTTATAATGAGGAGGACCACTAACACCCAAGTTGATGTATTATTTTTAGATTTCCTAGAATTGTGTATGAAATTGGCCATTTAATAGTTTAACAGTGGTTCTCTGTCTCGGATTCTCCACTTGTTGTCATTTTAGTGTCTCTTAATGTTGATCCTTCTCATGTTTCTCCTTTCCATGTCCTCCTGATGTTGTCTAAGCTGACTTTTGTCTCCTTCAGGTATCTTGACCTTTAACCTTCTGGGCATCCCGCTGGTGGGAGCAGATATCTGTGGCTTCAGTGAGCAGCCGCAGGAGGAACTCTGTGTCCGCTGGACGCAGCTGGGAGCTTTCTATCCCTTCACACGCAACCACAACTCCATCGACATGAAGGTAAGATCTTAACATCACTTCTCCAACTTCACCACAAAGCTTACAGAGGGTTGGGTTACAATACCCAGGAGCTGTTAAATAATTGTATGAACCACCAAGAGAAATTCCTTGGCAATAAATCTGTTTCTGATTTTTGATTCTGATTCTGAACGTATTTAGATTGCTGTAATCTGTCCTTCATTCCTTTTGTAGATTTTTTTTTTTCTTTACCTGTTTGATTCATTTCATTTACAGCCTCAAGACCCAACAGCTTTCAGCCCTCTGGCGCGTACAGCCATGAAACAGGCCCTGCTGCTGCGTTATTCCCTCTTCCCTGTCCTCTACACTCTCTTCCATCATGCACATGTGCACGGACATACTGTTGCACGGCCAATAATGTTTGAGTAAGTCATGCTATTTGATTTCTCTTGACCTAATTTGATTTGTTATTGTGGCTGGACTGGGAGGATCTCTGCCTTAGGCCTACTGTATGTATCCTGTTATCTACTCACAAGGTTCCCAAAAGATGTAAGAACCTATGGGATCGACAAACAGTTCCTGTGGGGGAAGAGTTTATTGGTGACACCAGTATTGGATCCCGGAGTCGACTATGTGGAAGGTTACTTCCCAGAGGGTCTGTGGTATGACTACTACACGGTAAGACTCTCACTCCCACTATCAACATTCAGCCTAATACGCACAGTATACAGTGTCGTATGAGTCGGGAACAAAGTGGTGTAAACAGTATACTAACAGTGTTTGGCCACATGTGGACCTCTACTTCCCAGGGTGACCTTGTGCACAGTAAGGGGGAAGAACTTCGACTCCATGCACCTCTAGATAAGATCAACCTGCATTTGCGTGAGGGGTCTGTTATACCAACACAGGTAAATAGGGTTCTTGGTTCAATTTACTTATTTTTTCTGAATTCTGAAATCTGAAAGTTTTCTCACCTATAGGCCCCTTTGCATTGTACAATACAGACAAAAGTGAGAGAAACGTGGTGAAATCTTTTCAACCTCAACAGTTCCCAAAGTGCTGTACAAATTGGTCTCAGTGGTCTTAGATCGCACAAATCCACAAACGGACGGTTTGCAGCTTTAGCGATTAAAGACAGCCGGCGTCAAAATTCTGACAATCTCAAAAATTTTAAAAATCGCACAATGTGACTGTTGCTATGAAGCAGAGGTTTTCAGTGTGACATGCAATGAGCTTGTAAGACTGTGCAAAGTCTTTAGTTGCCTTGACTTGAGAAGAGAGAAGAGTACTAATAAAGCAGAGGGTGTATTTGAGGTCTTCAGTTAAAGGGTCATTTTCCCCAAATAACAAACAATTACAAACACATTTTTTTCCACTTTGGTGTAATGTGGTGAAGATTTGAGATGTCTGCATCTAAAACCTCTGTTGCCTCCCCGAAATATTGGAGGTGAAGGCAATTTGTCAATAAGTGTTTTCCTTCAGTTTCACAAACATTAAAAATGCCATTGAGTGAGTTTTTTCAAACAGCATGTCTGTCTCTACTCTGAGTCTGAGTCTTTTGTGAGTTGGGTGAACTGGCCCTGTAACCTAAGCATAAAAACCAGTCTTGATCATACACAAAGATAGCTGAATATTTGTCACACCTGAAATTTTTGTGGACTTATGCACACCTTACAATCAGTAGTTTTCTAATGTCACATTTGTTTCTCTCTTTCTGTGTATGTGTGTACAGACGCCCAACCTGACACTGTGGGTAAGCAGCGGTCAGCCTCTCCATCTGGTCTCAGCTCTCTCTGACGATGGTTCAGCCAGTGGAGATCTGTTCTGGGACGACGGAGAGAGCGTCGACACCTACGAGAACAGCCAGTACTCCTACATCATCTTCAGTGTTGCTCAGGTGCTTACACTCAACTTGTTTTGCCTTTTAAAAGGTACTCAGTATCGGCCACTGGCTCATTCTGGTCTGCTGTGCCTGATTGTGATTACCCACATTTCTCAGAAGGCCTGTTGAAAACCTCCACAAACTGTGTCTGAACTTGTGTGATTCAGCTCGAGGTTGTGTGTGTAGAAAGTGAGAGTTGCCTCTCTTACTTAACCACAACATACCTTGTAGTAGCAATGCATCCTGGTCTACTGAGGCTGAGGTCTCATTCTTCTCTACTATTAATATTATTACATTTTGTGTGTTTTGATTAGAGAGAAGCTTTTAGGTGACATAGCTGACATTTGCTGTTGATGTCGAAACAATTGAAAATCTTTCATCTTTCAAACAGCATTTTTGCCTCACTGCAAATAATTTCATAGCAAGCACATCACGTGTATTTGGCCAACAGCAGAAAGAGAAGTGACACACAAGACAGGGCAGGAATAAAAACCAGTTTTCATTTATTTATTTTTGGCCACTTAGGGAGCAGCGGAACAAACTGAAAAACAAAACAGACATATTATCATCCTCTAAAGTAGTTGCAGAAAATGTGTTAGCAAACAGTTGCCTACTTTACCCATCCAGCAGACATGCAGCATTAGCATTAATTTTGAATCTGATCCAATATTTACTCATCTTTTAGCTCTGTTTTTGGTCTCTGAAGGAAATATCTGTCTCTTTAGATGCTAATTGCACCACTGTGTTCACCAGCTAGTTGCTAACTTTGTCTGCTGTGGCTTAAAATGGGGTTGATTAGAGCAGTGAGAGTGAACCAAAACGGTAAAGTTGTGTGATGTAAAACCAAAAGAATGAGCTGAGAGATGCTAAAATGCTCCATAGAGCTGAGGAGAACTGTAGAGTGATAATTCTCTGTGGGTCAATCATGAGCGACCACTTTCACATTTACACATACTCATTTTAATATAAAAATATTGATGAGTGCAGCTTTAATGTCCAGTTTTGAAGCAATATTCATTAAAATATGTGTCGCGATATAACTTACACTCAACCATATGCCTATTTTGTAGAACGTGATGACATCACAGGTTCTCCATAGCAACGTGGAGGCCACGTACATCACCGTGGAGACGGCCTCCTTCTACGGCGTGAAGCAGAAGCCAAGCAGTGTGCTGGTGAACTCCCAAGATGCAGCGTTCACCTACACAGCTAACCAGGTGAGGTTAGGGGTCAGGGGTGAACGGACGGACACACGAAATTAGAGACTATTGTTGTGCTTCATGTTCACGCTGAGTCACTTGGGCTTAATGTAGTTGGCATTGGTGGATTTAGCCACTAAAATAAATATGGTAAACGTCCCTGGTGACAGATCACGTGCTCCACAACAACCAGAGACATGCAGAAAACCCCCCATCTAATTAAACATAAGCCAGAATTGTTAGTTTCACTACTGGGGGGAATCACTTTTGTCCCAAGCTGTCATTGTTTAGCTGTGCCATTGTTTATTTCACATTTATACGTCAGCAATGGTTGAAGAAGTATTTATATTTAAGGAAATGTAGCAATACCAGACTGTAAAAATACTCAGTTAAAAATAAAAGTCCTGCATTTTAAATTTTGCGTAAGTGAAAGTACAGAAGGATTGGCAGCAAAGTGTACTTAAAGTATGAAAAGTAAAAGTACTCATAATACAGAATGTCAGTGTTATATTATTATATTATTGGATCATTATTGTTCACACATTAACATGTAGTACTTAAATGTTGTAGTCAGGTTGAACTGCTTTATATATTTTTTGGTAGTTAAATCTAAAACAATGCAGCATATTGTAGAATCTGATCATATGTTTAATCTGAAAAGTAATTATAGCTGTAAAATAAATGCATTTGAGTAAAACGTACAATAATTCTCTCTGAAATATAGTGACGTTAAAGTTTAAAGAAGCATGAAATGGAAATACAAAAAGTAAAGTACAAGTACCTCAAAATTGTACTCTAAGTATAGTGCTTGGGAAATGTACTTAGTTACTTTCCACCACTGTGTGACAGCAATGACCTTGTTGAAATCCTCCTTCCTTGTTTTTTATCAGAATGAAGATATTCTTCATGCTGAAATGAAATGATGATGTGTTTCTTGCCTCTCTCTGCAGGTGTTAACAGTTGCAGATCTTGGTCTCAACCTCAGTCAGAACTTCACCATCAGCTGGATGTAACGAATCAGTGTTTTTAATCGTTGGTTTTGTTTGCTGTTGGGTGTTAAAGTCACAAGCTGGCACACAGTCAATCTATAAGTATTAGGACAGTGATGTTTCTTAGTGTTTTGGCTTTGTACTCCAGAGCATTGGAGGTTAAAGGGAACAATAACTGAGGTTAAAGTAGTTGTATTGGGTGAATAGTGCAGGACAAGTAGAGGTTTTTATTGTAGGGAACCCTGCATAACAAATTGCTGCAGTTCCAAACTGTTCATCTGATGTGGTTCCAAAAACCTTCATATTAAAGCTGAGAGTCAGCACTTTAACCTCATAGTCATTGTTTCATTTCATAGCTAATGCGCTGGAGTACAGAGGCACAACAAACTGCCTGTCTGTCAGAAACAATGAACAGAAAAACATTTAAGTGTTGGTTCTCTGGAGTGAGTGAGGTCGAGTTTGTGTTAATCATATTTATAGTGCAACGTTTAAAAAATGGGACAAAAGCATTTCTGTGTGCAGAAACGCACATGAAGGCTTCTGAAACAACGGGACACAATCACTGACCTACAGTAGTCTGGACACTATCTATATATCTGTGTTTGATAACTTTTAGCTGATCTGTCACCTGATTTAAACAAAAAGCTTGGTACCTTTTTGTTTGTTTTATCTTTAGTTCACTTCATAGATCAAAATCTGCATTATTTAAATTCTCATCAGCAGAAAGATTGTGTGCAAAGAGAGGATGATCTATCTTCCTAAAAATGTGAGCGTCTGAATATATGTTCACGATGTAAAATATTCTATATATAAAAGTATGTGCTTGAATGCTGTTTACAGCCGATTTTTGCACTAATTAGTACTGCGGTATTGTGAAGGTAGATACAGGTGCCTTATGATTCCTGTTTGTGTGTTTGAGCATCTCTGGGTTTGTTCCAGATGATCCTTTGTCCAGCTTTATATCGTAAGCCTGTTGATGACCATAGTACTGCTATGCACGATGATTACTTTAACTGCAGTATACTAGACCAGCCATAAGTGTTCTGCAATCATTTTACTGTGAATTTTCTCAGCACTGGTTTTCTGACACCTCAGATGGCAGAATGCAACTAAAACCTAAAGCCAGATGCATTTCTTGAGGGAAGTTTTCAGCAAAGTTCATTCTGCTTAAATTTGACCTTGATGCTGTGAGAATCTGATTTGAATTTATAGTCTTTCTCACAGAACAGCAACTGTGAAAAGCTTGCACCTTTTTAAAGCAACTCTAGAATAATTTGTTCAAGAAACCGTCAGTGCATGTGTGCTGTAACGCAAACAACGCGAAACCCCCAAATATTTTTAAGCATGTAAAGACAAACAATATAGAGTATATTTTACTGTCATTTGTGTTAAGGTAACTGAAATTGTGACTAAATATTTGCAGCATTTTTAAATTTTTTGATGTGTTTACATTTTTGTGTAATTGCTCTAATTTAATTATATGAACAATATGAAAACTGCTGGAGTTGTGCTGGATCTTATTTCTATTTCATAACAGGGGCATCTTTTGGGGCAGCAACAGGTAAAGAAAAAGGAAATTTGGTGATTACCAAACTCATATCTTGACCCCAGTGTATCATCACCTTAAAGATTCGAGGCAAAGAAAATTCATGTTTTCTTGTTTTTCCTTTAAAAATGTATACCTTTGAGCCGAGCTGTGAACATTTTGAACCTGAGGTGCTGAAGCACATGAGCCACTAGAGGACACAATTTCTCAATGCTGTGATGATTAATATCATTCCTCATAACAGATACTGTTGTTTCCCCAAAGGCTAAAAAATGTGATATCAGATTTTTTATATTTGTCAGTTTTAATTGCGTATTTTTTTCAGGTTTGAACATTTGAAGGAAATGTGAATCATAAATTCTAGATATTTAATCCACAACAGGCCTGAAGTACTCCAAGTACTGCGACCTTTGTAGACTAAGAAACTGCAAGATGTGTGGTTAATGTTTACCTTGTCTATTTTACTGCAGTACAAGGTTGAACTCCTGGTGTGTGTCGGCTCAAATGAACAAAAACATATCCAATGATATATTCTTTATATTCCTATATTCTAAAAATATATCCCATCTTCCTCCTGTTGTCTTTGCAGCAGAAGGGATTTTAACTGTTCTTTTTCAACACCTCCTCTTCTTTCTCGACCTTCTTCTCTGTCAGTTTCCATTTAATCAGCTCTCCATCCCTCTGCAGCCTCCTCCTGTGTGTTTTTAGCCTCCACCATTTTAAACCCAGTGTTTATGTAGATAGAGGACTCTCAGGATGTCTGTCATTAAGATATGCGGGGTCATCTGAGGACTGAGCTCGTCTCTTACAAATTAAATCATTTCGAGGATGTGCTGCTCTCCATAGAAACTCGCCAGAAAACAAGCTGTTAACTGGATCTCATGAGTCATGATACCAAACAAGTATTTGATTGTCCCCAACACACACGCACACACAGAAACAGAGACACATCAGCTCCAGAAAGTGAAAGCAAACAACTTGTCCCATATTCTCCTCATGATAGCGAGGCTGAATTATCCTCCACTACTGATGGACTCGCGATAGACATGTTTTTATTGGCTCTGTGCAAACGTTCACAGGCTAACTGTTTCCAGATGGCAGTTTGTGGAGGGCACATATATCATTCAACAGAGGGGGAGGAGAGAGAGAGAGAGAGCAGCGGGGGTCTGTCAAAAGCATTCTGCTCTACTGACGAGGGCATTTCCTGTCTGGATTTGGGAGGATTAAGTATTTATGCGTGGGGGGTGTTTGTATGGTCGGCATGTGGAGAGAGGGACAAAGTAGAGGACTTCACAGGACTTTTGGGGGATTCTGTACATGTTTGATTTGAATAACCATCCTCCTAATGCATATCTGGGAGGGATTTAAACAGATGTATAAAAGCAAAAAGTGATTTAGTGTCAGGATTAACACATTTGTGAGAAAAAAACAGGTAGTGTTTCAGTCTGGGCTTTCTGAGGTTGCTTGGTTGGTCAAGTTGAGTCATATTTACGTTAGCCTATTAGCTTATTTCATACTGAAAGCGTCACAATATGCTTCACAAAACGAACAAAAAAAAATCTGTTATATATTGTAAAATTAAATATGTCCAATTTGATTTGAATCATTTTTGACAGATGGTTATTGTGCAAGAGAATCTTGGGGGTCATAAAAAAGCTAAAAACAGCTTCATTGTTCAATTGTTACTGTCCATTTCTGTCTGGGTGTTTTTAACATGAGTTAGTGGTCTCAAGCCGACAAAAACAGTACTGTGTGTGTGTGTGTGTGTGTGTGTGTGTGTGTGTGTGTGTGCGCGTGTTCCTTACTTCTGTTCACTTATACTCACTCCATCAAAACCGCCACTTTTGTGAAGACGAGTCATTTTTGGTGAGTCCTCACTTCTTTGAGGGTCATATAAGACTTGAGCCTAGGTTTGTGATGCGAGTTAGATTTCGGTAATGGTTAAGAGAAGAAATGTCATACATGGATGATCCACAGAGTTTTTTAATGAGTCAAAATTGTGTAGGTGCTTTGCTTAACCTCATTTTCAAAAGAATACTAATCAAAAAACAAGACTAAACCACAGCCATGCTGGCAGCTCTGTAAGGCTGTACTCAGGCAGCTTTGAGCTAAATACTAACGTCAGCCTGCTAACATGCTCACAATGACAACGCTAACATGCTGACGTGTTACCATGTTCACAATCACAGTTTTCCGTATTAACATGCTAACGTGCTAATTAGCATGAAACACAAAGTACAACTGAGTCTGACGGGAATGTGATTAGTTTTTGTAGGTATCTGGTCATAAACCAAATTATTGGACAAATTGAACATTTGGAAAAGTGATCATTAAAGTGATTACAATTCATCCTGAGGGGGACATGAATGTCTGAACCAAATTTCATTACAATCCATTCAATAGATCTTGAGACATTTCAAGCAAAACCACAAATGTTAACCTCATGAGGACACTAGAGGAAAAGTGAGGGTATCACTAAAGTACGAAGGATTTATCCTCTTGGGGCCATGAATGTCTGTACAAAATTAGAATTTATCCTATAGTTGTTAAGATATTTCAGTCTGGATCAAAGTGGTGGACCGCAGACAGACATGATAAATGTAGCAGCGAGAGCATCTGCACTTTCCAATAAAGCAGAATCTTGCAATAATCTCCTTTTTAATAAGTATTTTTTATATTCTGCAGGTTGTTAAGTCACTCACCAGGCCTCCACACCTACAGTCATTTGAATTTGATCTTCCGCCTCAAAGTGTGTGGTGAGGTCTGCTGCTCCATGACACAGCCAGCTTAACAACCAACCAAATATTTACCCTGTCATCATATTCACTTTTCTTACTTTTTCTTTCCTTTTGCTCTCTTCTGTTTTGTTTCTGCTTTAGGTGACATCATCCTTATACAGTGTGTGTGTCTGCTTTGCAAACAAAAGCTCTTACAGACTCATGTCTACTCATTACAGAATCCAGTTCTGGTTTGGAAGTCCAGTAAATTTTCCCTCAACTGGCAGATTCCCCTGATAGTCTGAAGCTCTGTTCATCATTGATGGTGTAAATGGTGTCCATTTAAGTGTTCAGGCTAAAACCTTAGCATCTGGCAGACAAGCAACATCTGACTGAGTGAAATGATGGTCATTTGACCAGTGTAAATTTGGAAATTATAGGAAAATGATATAGAAAATCAAAAAACAAATGAAACACTTTTTAGGGGATATTGAAATATGTATCGAATTCGGTGAAAATGTGATAACATTTAAAGAAGGAATGGTGGAAACACCCATTTAGGTTAACTGATGATTCTAAATTGCCCGTAGGTGTGACTGTGACTGTGAATGTTTGTTTGTTTGTCTGTGTCAGCCCTGTGATTGACTGGCGACCAGTCCAGGGTGTACCCCGCCTCTCGCCCAATGTCAGCTGGGATAGGCTCCAGCCCCCCCGCGACCCTCTGAGGATAAGCGGTATAGATGATGGATAGATGGTGGAAACGCTGTTTTGCAAAACATTGTGGAAAATGATGTTTGTGGGAATTGGTGATGTCCATATGACAGATACATGTTTGTGGTGTAAATGGCCACATGGTGGCGCAGCACCAGTGACTATAACTTGTTTCTTTTTTCCATGACCTCACTTTCCTTCTGATTTAATTGAAATCTGAACATTATTCTGCTAACAAACAGACAAATAAACAGGACCAGAAACAAACATTACACTGCAGTGAAGAGGGTGAACTAAAGTCCACAGGTATCCGCAAGTCTGAATCAGCAAAACAATGCCCCTCTCTGCTTTTGAACAGAACATGTGCAGGTGTCAGGTAACTTAGTGAGCAGACACCACCTGCCTCCTTTAACACACCCAGCAAACAGGACAGGACAGGCTGACTTACACAGCCACACCTGGTTAACTGGTTTCACAGTTTACCCTTCCTTTACTAAAATAGCTCCACATCCTACACATCCACAGCTATTCTTTATATTTAACATCTCAAATGTGACAAAAGAAAAGAAAAAATAAAATAAAATAAAATAAAATAAAAGAGTTTCCAACAGGATTCTCTGGAGCAGCATTTAGACCAGATCAAGTGAACAGAAACTATAATTTAGCAGTTAAAATAAATATATAATGTAAAAGCTTAAAATAATTTTAAAAAATCACAGACTTTTTTGTGGCTATAGTTAAACATTTCCTAAGTAATTTGGACTCGTGATCACTAAAATCTTATCGATGGCCTGTGATTAATCTGCACATGTCACAGGCACAAACACGCGCGCGCGGAGAGGGTTAAAAGAAACGCGGGCGGGCTGAACTCCGCCCCTGCAGCGTCACTAGCGACCTTTCGCAGGTGTGACAGCGACTTCATTTCCACTTTCTCAGTCGAGAAAAGGTGATTCTCTCAACAGTCCTGCTGTCTGTCACTTCCCGGGTACTTCCTCAGGCTGCTGTGGAAACTTTCGGAGGGTTGCTGCTGCTGGAGGGAGGGGGAGCTCGGTGAGCCCACAGCGGCGCCGCTGCACTCACACACGGATCAGTTCGGGTCTGAGCTCCGGCGGGATGTCGGCTGTGAAGGCGCTGCAGCAGTGGTGCCGGGTCCGGTGTGAGGGCTACCGGGATGTGTCCATCACCAACATGACCACGTCATTCAGGGACGGCCTGGCTTTTTGCGCCCTCATCCACAAACACAGACCAGAACTCATGTAAGTACTGAAACCAGAAGACTGAGTGAAGTTGTGGACTAGTTTTTAAAACAGTCAGTGCTGTCTGTATCCTGGGTAGTTTACAACATTAACTGTTTAGGGAAGAAGGATGTGGCACCCTAGCTTTTGGAACTTGTTAAGTTAAATACAACAAAGGAGTCTTCTGGTTTTACTTTCCAGCTTTATGGTAGGTCCCAGCAGTTCTGTGATGAAAGGGAACATACTTCAGCCTCATGGGTCTGCAGGAAACACAGGAGCAGGAGCTCAACTGTGGACTTTAGAGCTCAACTGTGGACTTTAGAGCTCAGCGGCCAAAATGGGCCCCCAGGAGGTCTGGAGAGAGGACCACTAACCATATAGTGGTGGTGAAGTCTGTATGTTTTTACATTTGGACTGGATTCTGTTTTTCTGTACAGCGTACTTGACTTACATGACTGGACATTTTACTCATCTGTCACTCCAGTGACTCATATTATAGAGTGCAGTGCCAGAATGGTGGAGTTAAGGCTCGAGACTTGGACTTGAGTCAGACTTTAACAATAATAAGGACTTAAGTTGAGACTTGACTCCCTTAAAGACTTGGCCTCAGGTTTTTAACCTGGATCAGTTAAAAATAACTAAGGGATCAATAGCCTTATGGCCATTTAAATTTAGATACCACTGAATTTAAAGCACAGACATATTTTACTTTGTAAACCATATATCTGGTCTAATCTGCTTGGTCACACGAAAATTCAAGTTATGAAATTACAAGTTGAACATCTGGGATACCAAGGCTAAGCAGTTCAGCCTGAATGGATCAATCAGTCATTGTTTGCTTCCATGATAGCCACACATCTTCCATACATTAAGTATTAGGCCTGTGCATTGAAAGAACTTGGTCTCAAGCAATGTAAAAAGGCTTCACAGCACTGAAAGGAAAATGTTCAAATGTAATTTTAATGGTCAGCAATCACAGTCCTGTACTTACCCCAAAAGACTTAGAAACAGCTCTTTTTGTGCATATATTCTTGTAGGTGTAAATCAAAGTTGCACAAATCTCTGCTGTTTGAAAGATCTCATCCAGTTTAGGGCTGCAACTACTGATGTTTATCATTCTTGAATAATCTCTTTAGTCATTTTTAGATGAAGTCATTCTTGGTTTAGTCCAAACAAATGTGAGAAAATAGTGAAAACTGCCCACCACAAGTTCCCAGAGCCCATGCTGTCTGGCCAGAAGTTCAAAACCTAAAGATATTCAATTTACAGTAATATGAAATGGAGAATAGCAGCAAATCCTCACATTTGAGAAGCAGGAACCAGTGTAAGTCACTCAATCAAAATTGTGCTGTCTAATTTTCTATCTATTGACAAATCAATAGTTTCAGCTCCTCCCATCTCTGTGACCCCTGTTACTTATTATTTGGACTGAAGTGTGTGCCCTTAGACAAACTGTATGAGGTCCCATGCAACTTTGATTTTCAGTCTGGTGCCTTGGTCAAATGTTTGGAATTCAGGAAAGTCTAAGTAAAACGGACATCCCCATTGTTTTTTTTGTTTTTTTTTTCCCAGGACTTTCTGATGACTGCCAGGGAATTTCCACCAGTGAATAATGGTTAATATGTTGTACTTGACAACAGTCTCAAGATGGTCTGAATAAGATCTGTCCACGTTAGGCTTTGGCTTAATATATCAAATATTCCAACGACTTGACTCATCATCTCAAGTTGAACTTTCGCCAATTTCACTGAGAGACGCCTGGTTTTGTTCCAGAGAGGCCATTATGGCACACAGACAGTCGTTACAAGAGGAGACGCAGCTGCTCCAGTCCTTTACGTTCCAGTTTTTACCTGCAGCCAGACCAGTGCGGCTGCACA
This sequence comes from Maccullochella peelii, assembly GCA_002120245.1. NCBI lineage: Eukaryota > Metazoa > Chordata > Actinopteri > Centrarchiformes > Percichthyidae > Maccullochella > Maccullochella peelii. The sequence goes on from LKNJ01001643.1 coordinate 42,438, forward strand.
TTTCATGTTTACATGGGCTGAAGGCTAAATACTGGTTGACAGGCTAGCCTCAGTTTACTCAATATAAACACGCTCATGCCTGTGATGAATGCTGGCTGAGCTTTCTGTAAGTTTCAGCTTCATGGACACACTGACTGTAGTCATGAGATCGCAGCGGCCGTGCAATGAGTTGATCAGTCACACTGTCAGTGTCATGCTATATGTTGATGTGAGGGCCTGTGCGTGACTAAATGACACATTGGATTGGTCTAGACTGCTTGTAAACAAATGAATGAGGAAGGGCTGTTGGATCACATGTGTTTTGTAACTCATTTTTTTCCCTCCTCTGTTGCAGCAACTTTGATTCACTGAAGAAGGAAAATGTCTATGAGAACAACAAACTGGTAGGATGTGTTAAATTCTGCATTTTGACCTCTGAATTTTTTTGTCCTGACAAACTCATGTTTCCCAAACACACAGCGTTTCAGTGTAGAAGATTTCTTAATCCTGATCCTCCAGTTAACACACACACACCCACACACACACACGATGGTGATCCTTTTGACTTTTCATCTAGCGCCATCATCAGGTCAAAATTTCAGTTTGTCCAACACTTTTGTTTATGACCAAACACCTGCAAGACTAATGACATTCCCATCTGCCTCAGCTGTACTTACTGTTTAGTGCTAATTAGCAAATGTTAGCATGCTAACACACTAAGATTGTGAACATGGTAAACATTACACCTGATAAGCGTGTTAGCATTGTCATTGTGAGCATGTTTAGCTCAAAGCACCACTGTGCCTTAGTAGAGCCTCTCAGAGCTGCTAGCATGACTCTTAGTCTTGTGTGCATAAGTGATTCATCTGCAGCCAAACTGAAAACGACATTAATGCTTATACAATTAGTTGATTAATCAAATCGATTGACAAGAAAATTCATTGCCAACTATTACGAAGTAATGCTGCTAGGTATTGTGTTCATTTTTTTATTTCTGTGCCACTACAATACCAGTTTTGCCATCGATACCTTAGTCAGGGAACATATAACATGTTTTAACCCTTTTTTTCTATTAAAATACAGCAGATTGTTCAATCCATTAGTGTTGAAGAAGTAGCTTGAATAAAATGTAGTCTAAAGATGAAACGTTTACTGGTATAGATCAGGAAATATCTGACTGGAGAATAAATAAATATGTGATCTAGCATTTGATGGCAACTTTTATACAATTGTAAATGAGATATCATTAAGAATAAAAGTTCATTCTTGGCCTTGGAAGTAATATTTTGCTGAATTCATGTTAAATCAAGGTCCACTTACCAGCTGTTTCCAGGGCTTTCAACAACATCTCAAAGTCTTCATCATCATTATTTGTTATCACTTCACAGAAGTTCTACACAAACACCATTGCAAAACTATATATCTTTGGCTTTCCACTGTTGATCAGACAAAACAAGCAATTTGAAGACATCACCCTGGGCTCTGGGACAAACATTTTTTAACTATTTTCTGAGATTTTATAGACTAAATGATCCAAAAATAATTGATTGGTCAATTGATAATGGAAGTAATTGTTACCTGCAGCCATAAATTGCTTCTACATGTTTGTTGGCTCTGGGTATTGCATCAACACCACTTGATGTTGGGTAACGGGGAATTTTCAGAATCGAAAAGCGTCAGTGTTCAGACATAGCTGAGAGGAGAAGTCATTGCCAAATACAGAGTGTTTCAATCTGGGCACTTTGACGTTGGCTGCTTTGTTGCATTCTTTACTTTCATTTTCTCCCTGGAGCTTCATCACTGGACTCCGAGCTCAGGGACTGACAAAAGCTTAACACCACAAACTTTTGCTCTTTAAAGTGAAAAAGAATAAAAGCATAAATTAGCAGCGATTATGTGACACTGTTCAGGATCTTAACTGAAACCAAGCTGGATTGGTTAATAAAACAACAATAAGCTGTAAGAGATTAAAGTGGCATAGGGCACAGCAAAGTAAACAGTGTTTTTATCGCTCCCTTGATGATCTGATTACTGATCAAGTTATGCCTCTTGTGCTCGTTGGCCTGCCCCTGCTTGTTGTTTTTCTTTCTGCTTCCATGGAATCGCTGAATGTGAATATAGTTTGGAAATTCCTGACTCCCCTAACACTCTCTTAACACATAAGGTGTAGATTCAATCAGTGGACTGAAATTTGCCATCTGGTCTGAAGGAATTTTATTAAGGATACGCAAAAGCAATAGGGTATGGTGAGCATCTAAAACCCAGTGCTATGCACTAAACAAATACAAATGACAAGTGCCAACATGTATCTGCAGTCTTGCTTTCCTTGTTATCAAAACACCCTGATTTTGGCCAAAACTTGCTCTCTTAAAAAAAAAAAAAAAGAATTCTAAGAAAACGTTCTCATGCACTTGAATACTAACACCAAGCAGCAAAGGGCTTCTATGAAGTGTGTTTTTAAGTGATTTATTGGTCCGTTTCCATCTTTGGCCCTTCAGTCTAGATTATAAAAATCCATCCTGAGCTTCCTCTGTTTTGTTGGATAAAGTCGATGTTATTTGCAGGCGTTCAAGGTTGCGGAGGAGGAGTTGGGCATTCCAGCGCTGTTGGATGCAGAAGACATGGTGGCTCTTAAGGTTCCTGACCGCCTCAGTATCCTGACGTACGTCTCCCAGTACTACAACTACTTCCATGGACGCTCCCCGAGTGAGTATCTTCGTCTCACTGTGTCTGTCTCTGCCTTTGTCCCCTTGTTCCTGTCTCATCTGTCTACTTGTCTCTTGTTTATCTGTGTGTTTGCTGCAGTTGGTGGTATGGGAGGTATAAAGCGTCCAGCTGAAGGCCCCACAGAGGAACCTTCTGGGAAGAAGAACCAGCCAGTGGCGTCTAAGGTGTTTCCCTCTTCCAAACCCGCCAGAGAGAACAGCCCTCCCCCCTCCTCCAACGTGAGAAGGCCCTCTCCTTCCCCAAAACAAACCAGAAATGCCACGCAGGTAATCTTTCCTGCCCGAATAATTCACACAAGCATCATTAACTATATGAATAAAATTTGAATGTCGCAGCGTTAAAAAAAGGCTTGATTTTGGAATTACTTCACCGATGAGAAATGTGAAAGTTTGTCAAGCCTTACAAAGTTCTGTTGTTGTCTGTACCAAACTACTGTTACAAAGCAAACAAAACCCCCACATTGCCTCAGATCAGTTAGAGCAAGTATGATAACAGATTAGTTTCTTGTCCTGAATGAAGTTGTCATTTCCACCTCATGAAACCTCTCTCACGCTCTCCTCCCCTTTTCTAGGATGTTCTCGTTGAGAAATCCCATCAGTCAGGCACCCTGAGTAACAAGTGTGTGTCCTGTAACAAGCATGTTCACCTGGTGCAGCGACATCTAGTGGACGGGAAGCTCTATCACAGGAACTGTGCAAAGTAAGGACCCATGCAAATGAATTAAATCATAACTGATCCTCATAATCTATGAAGTCTGGAGCGTGCCACAGAACGATTATAAAGGCTTTCAGTTTTTAATTAAAATCAGTTAATGAAATGACAAATCTAAAAATTATAAATCAATTTAATTAAATTTGCATTTAAATGATGCATCAAAAGACTACTCCACCGATTTAGCATTGCACTCCTATAACATTGTCGGACTCGCAACGGACAAGGATCAAAATCGATGCAGCAGACACATTCTTTTTTTTTTTTTTTTTTTTTGTCATAATTTGCCGTCTACATTACCCACAATGCAACTCGACCACCGACAGTTTGGTTGGAGATTTGGGTGTGTTATGCTAGTAGCAGCTAATGTAGCCTCGAGCTGCTAGCCTGAAGTAGAGCTGAGGGGCGGGCTACAGAGGTCTGGTGGGCTGAATTTTTTTCTAACGCCACTCCCCTAGATTTTTTTCATTTTCTGACTTGTAGTCTTAAGCCCCAACTGTCGCAGACTCAAGTGACATCACTTGCAGTATTTCAGATTTTCGCGCAGACCCCTGAGGAACAACTTTTTTTCACTTATATAGTAGTACTTCCAAAGACCTGTAAACAGACTTTCATGTGTAAAGTCACTGGAGTTCTCCTTTTTAAAAAAAAATCCAAGTAAAAAGATTATTAAATTTGCCGAATAATAAAATAGAATCACAATATTAATTTCAAAAATTCTATTTCCCTGTGCCCTGCGTATTATATTCCATTTTGCAGTTCATTTGTGTTCTGCTTTAACATTTACAGTTTCCATTTCATGATCACTCTAGTTAAAAGAACAACTTAATGCACTTTTTTTTCTGAGTTAAGAATTCTCAGGAGGCAGGAAGATTTTTGGAAGTGTAACGATGTTTTGTGTTTTCCGTCTTTCAGGTCACTGTCGCCTACAAACACAACAGCAACTCTCAGAGATTTACCCACAAACACCCTTGTTTCCAAATTCACTCCTCTACAAGACTCCACTAAAACCAACACAAACACTCCCACTCATACACCCTCGAAATGGCTGACAGAGAAACCCAGCACCCCTCCCAGCTTCTCCAGCACCTTTTCTGCTTCGTCTCCTCCCAGGCCTGCTTCAAGCCTGTCTTCTGCTACTAAAGAGAGTCAGACACCTTTCATCTCCAAACCCACAGCTTCTTCACGGACCACTTGCGAACCTACCTTCACCACAACCACTTCCATCAACACCAGGCCCACTGCTGCTCCTCGTACCTCAACCACGGCGGCGAAGACAATGCAGTCCAAGCTCAAGTTCTTCCAGGCAGATAACACCACTAAGGATGAAGAGAAAAAGACTACAACCACCAACATCGACATAAATAAATGGCCGAATGTGACCAGTAAGGCCCAGGAAGCCACAGCAGGTCAGGCTGTTACTGTGGTTCTGAATGTTGGTGGTATTGGCAGAAAAGAAGCGAATGTGAGCTTGAACACAGGTGGGGAGAGGGCTAAAGCAGCTGGTGTAGGCGGAGATTCGGGGAAGGCGTGTGAGAGTAGTAAGACAAAAGCATCAGCAGCAGCCTTCATCTCCAAAAAACTGACTGAGGAGAGCAACAACAACAACAATAAGCCATCGTGGACGACTGTAGCGCTGAAGAAAACTGACAAGTAAGTAATCTAACTGCACACACTTGTCTGTATAATAACTTGCTTTGGCCTGACCTCTACTGGTGAATAATAGCATTTAATAACACTTCACCTCTAATCAGACCTGCTCAAGTTGAGACTCCTAAGAGGGAGACGCAGGGTGTCAGAGGGAGAGTGAAGCTGAAAGCAGACCCGTCAATCCTCGCTGACCTGCAGACTGCGGACACCCCGAACTCTGCTCCGAGCCCAGCCAGCAGGAGTGGACTCGGAGCCAGAACTCCAGACAGAGGAGCCTCAAAGCCTGGCAGTGCATCGCCAAACACCTCAGGTTAAACTCGCACACTTTTGATAACTGTACATGGAGTAGCTTAGCCTGGTATTGTGCATGCTTGTGTGGGTTTATCGGTTTTCTTTATGATGTTAGCAAGGAGGTCTTTTGTGTCAGGTGAGGTGGCTCACCCCTGCTAAAAACACTGTGGGGAAGCGCTGGTAATACTTGTTTAGAGAATATGAACTAGGGTATGGCTGAAAATATTATCACAATATTGGGTTTATTCTGACACTGATATCATGATATGGCAAATGTATGCAAATTCACATTATAAAGTAATGAAACTGATGTTCAAAGCAATGGACTTAATTGGATTACATGAGACAAAACTCATTATATGTGTTAAACAAATTCTTCAACTGGTATCATAAATCTAGACAGCAGAAATTTGTCAAACGATCTTTCATCATGGTATGATCGCTTACGAAAGGCTCAAACAAAGCAGGCCACCAAACAAACTAAACTGTCTATGTTCAGTCTGGAAATGAAATGCTCCGTGGGGGGAAAAAAAGAGAAAAATAACCTCACCAGGACCAGTAATGCACAAAGTGAATCGGGACGAAAACTGAAAACCGGACTCCCAAGATGGCACCCATTCATTCCGGGGAAAGTTGTTCACCCAGCACATATGCCAAAGAAGATTTCTCTCTCCCATGCACATTACAGTGTTCATCTCCCTAAATCCACCTGCTCGATTCTCGACTTTACACTATGACGTTGACATAAAAACATTTTCAAAGCTCTGGGAAAATTGTACACATATTACATCTTCATAGTTTTAAAAAATAGCAATACAGAAAGTAAGACGTCTGTGACAAAGTAATCTAAGCACAAAGGTCCACTTACTGGCTTTCCAGAGGTATCAACCCGCACCTCATGTTCTTCTCTGTAAATACTACGTTGTACATGAAGAAGACCTCGCATTTAGAAAAGCTACGACCTGTACCCTGGGTTTAGATCATTTTGTTACACATACTGTTCACAAAGGTTGAACCTCCACACTCAAAGTTTTACAGACATGTCCTTTTGTGATGGCTGCCTTTTGGGGGGAAAATGCTGTTTGCGTTGCATAAGATGTTAAAGATTGCCAGTGTCGCGCCATATCCAGCAAGTAAAAGTAAAGTCAGCCTGTTACTTCACCCTGTACACTTGCTTTTTTGTAAAGGAGCCCCTTGTTCCTCTGGTGTTATTTTCAGGGTGCTCCATGTTGGAGTCAAAACACACAGCAGGTTGCAGTTCATGTGGACCTTTTCATATTGTTCTCGGGCTTCACTGGGTTTGACCTGCTGTTGGTGGCAAATCTCTTTATATCAAAACGATACAAATAGGAACTGACATTGGAGAGTGGATGGGACTCTGACACCTGAAAGTGAAAAATGCTAAAGTTTTGTTTGATTTCTTGTTTCTGAACAGCATCAGAAAATGAGACTCCTGCAGACTGGAGGTTGAAACTCAAACCCATCTCCAAAGAAACCAAGTAAGACTTGTTTTATTGACTTTAACTTGTTCTGTTTTGTCACCATATTCTATGCTTCTGGTTAATTCCTTGCTGTTACTGGCTCAGTTCACATTTCATACCTCCAGCAGGGAGTTTCTGTACGTGGGCGGGCTCATATCAACATCATCAAGCTTTGACTGTATGAGCTCTTTTGTTTTTTTGTTTTTTTCTCCTGATGTCCTGACCATCCACCCGTCCTTTGATCCAGTCTTCATCCATCTATCCAACCATTTGTCCCACAGGAAGCCTGTACCTGCTGCTCCTCCAAATGGCCCGGCCATCATTTGTAGTCAGAGCTTTCAGTCTCTCCTCTTCCGCCACATGCTTGTGAGCCCCAAATGGTGTCAAGACTGAGTAGAGTCCTCCGTGGTGCAACATATGCTCAGTGCTCGGAGTTCCTTTCCCCAGATGACCTTTCCTCCCACTCTCATGAATCAAAACTGAGGACTGCAGCAACACAGAAAAGGGGCTACTTGTAGGACATTAACTGAATTCTCTCTTTTTTTTTCTCTTTTCTGCTCATCCTCCATCCACAGACCGGCTGGTCCTCCACAGTCCTCCCCTGAACCATCGGCTAAGCTTTCTGTCGGGCCTTCTCCCCCCCGTCATCTTCCCAGCCCGAGCATTTCTGTCACTCCACCAGCATCAAAGGGTAACATGGTCACCTGTGTTGTAATGTTCTGATTGAATATGATTTGGACAAAAAAAAAGAACTGCTGCACATTTCTATCTTGTTCCCAGTTCTTCTTTTATTCTACATGGACATGACAATGTTTCTACCACAAATGGTTTTCCTAAATATGAATCGGACCTCTCAGGGTTTCCTCCCTCTTTTGTCTTTGTTCTTCGCAGTCTTTACCATTTTTTTTCCCTGCATTTATCTATTATCTCTTGCTATTTCAGGACTTCTGAATGGTCAGAGAGACCTAACTGCAAATGGCACCAAGTCAGAGTCAAAGATTTCCAAGGTACTGAGCCTTACATGGAAAATAAGTTTGCTTTATCATTTTAAATGTGATCCCTTTGAGCTTTATATTTTTTGTTCAGTCAAAATAAGCATTTACAAGATGACACCTTGAGCCAGTGTATGTTAGTCACCCACATACTGTATTACATACTGCTGTAGCTTCACTGTGTTAACTCTTGTAACTGTAGCTAAAGCGTTTTAGCCAGCAAGCTAATGCTAACAAAATTAGCTAGCTAACGCTAATATTTAGAAGTGATTAAATGTGTGCCAAAACCAAAATAATAGAAAAACTAAGGAGCTGATAAATAAAATAAGCTAGTGAAAAATATATAGAGGAGTAAAATACATTTTAATTTATTTAATCTAGTGAAAAAACATTTCTCTTTTAACCAAACTTTTTACACTAATTATTTAACAAGTTTTATTTATTAATGTAATTTATATTTTTTACTTGTCTGATAATCTTTTACTGCCTTTTCTCAGTTTGGGGGTTAACACTAACAATGTCATTTAATAAAGGCACTGGAAGTCATGTTCACCTGTGTTCTCAATCTTATTTTCTGTCTGTGTGTTACTTCTGTAGAATAAGCCAGACTACATTCACAAAGAGGACATCATAAAGGAACTGCAGGAGATTGAAGATAATTTGAACGAGTTGGAGAAGAGGGGAGTCGAGCTGGAGATGAAGCTCCGCAGCAGTGAAGAAGGTGAGATAAACACACATGTACCGTACGAGCCTCCTCTTCAGTCCGATTTAGAGGAAGGAGTGTATATGGGATTAACTGTGTGTGTGTGTGTCAGAGGGTGAAGATGACTCTCTCATGGATGAGCTCATGGTCGAGTGGTTCAACTTGATCAGGAACAAGCAGGTGGCCATTCGCCGGGAGTCTGAACTGGTCTACATGTGAGTACACACACACACACACACTTAGAAAAGGGGCATGCTACTATTTAGCGATTAGTGAAACAGACTTGTGGCCAGAAGGTTGACAGTTTGAATTCCCAGTGTCCTCCCTCCTCCGTCCCACAGCAGGGAGTCCTGGAACAAGACAGCTCACCCCCCCACCCCCCACCCCCACCCCCCACTCCCACCCCCCACTGGCTGCAGTAGACAGAAGTGTGAAGCAGGATGCTGCTGCAGATAAGGAGCAATAACTGCAATTATTCCTCTCATAAATTTAATTTTTTCTTCTTTTAAATTTGTAACAAATATTCTCAGATCTGCAGTGTTAGAAAACATGGGGATGTTTTTGAGAATACGATAACAATGGTTATAGTAGGAGGATTTTGTCTGTCAAGTGAGTGAGACACTGAGCTCACGATCAGAGTTATGGCCATTTAAAGCTGCTCTAATCAATATTTTTATGTTAACAATGCATGAAATGACTGTGTGTAATGTGAAAGGGGGTTGCTCATAGTGACAAACCCACAGAGAATTATCAACTGCCTCACACCCGAGTGTTTTAGTGTCTTTCAGCTCATTGTTTTGGTTTTACGGCCTGCAACTTTTTAGTTTTGGTTCACTCTTGCCGCTCTCATCAGCGTAATTTCCAGTCTCATAAACCCACTGTATACTCCCTGCTCGGCACCAAACGGTAGACTGACGCTGGCGACAAGCTGATCAACATAGTGAATCATTTAGCAGCTAAAGTTGAGTTGGTGGCGACCAAAACAGAGCGAAAAGGCGAATGAATATTGGACACTTAAATTCTGACATTGCTCCTTATCTGCTGGATGTCTGGAAGTTCACCATATCAACTTTATAAAGTGATAATATACCAGTGTTGTGTTTTTATAGCTAATTTCTGCTTCCCCCAAGTGGCCAAAAAGTCAGTGCAGGTTTAAATTCATCATGGTGCTGTTATACCAGCCACATACAGTATGTGGCTCAGGAAGTAGAGCGGGGTCACCCATTAAACGCAGAGTTGGTGGTTCGATCCCCAGTTCCTCCAGTCCACATGTAGAAGTGTCCTGAACCCCAAGCTGCTTTCGATCACCAATCGGTGTGCGAGTGCATTTTTGTCCGTTAAGGTAGAAAAGCACTATATAAATAATTTTATAGGTGGAATGCCATCAGATTTTGCAGAATTGCTCATAGCTGTGGTCATGCCAAATAAATTCAGTGTCATTATGTTTTCCATAATTATGGAAGATTATGTCAAATAGGCCACGCCTACATGAATTTGTCCAGAAGTCACCCTAATATGTGGGGTAACAAATTTGGTGAAGGTTGGATAACATTTGAAAAATTAGTTCATCCTTGTTGAGCTATTTTCCAAAACAAAATTCAAAAAACTTGACTGTGGGTATAGTAGTTTAGCAAAATAATCTTAACTCAGTGTCCTTAATGTAATCAATGTACTAAATGGCTTTTGCCAGAGCTTTCAACTGCAGTAATGGGTATAGCCCATATGAATATACGTGGTAAATTTAAACAACCAGACTAAAGACATATAATCCTAAGATTGTGCGTTTTAATTTATATTTGTGTTTTTATGTGTAGCGGAAGAACCCAGGACCTGGAGGAACAGCAGCCCAGTGTTGAGCAGGAACTCAGGAGACTGATGGAAAAACCAGGTGATGGTTTGGAGGGAAACACAATCAGACACAACATGAAACGGATCAAAACATCTGAGACTAAAATGTGTTTCTGTTTGAGCAGAACATCTGAAAACAGCCTGGGACCGAAAGAGAGAAGAGCAGCTGATGGCCAAACTGGTGGAGATCGTCAACGACAGAAACGCTATTATAGAGGGTCTGGATGAGGACAGACTCAGGTGTGTATACAACTGATTATTTGGATGTCTTCAGACAGATTCTGGACTACATAATGTTACATATTTAAGCAGAAGTTGAATGGAAAATTGTATGTAGTGTATGAAATTCAGGGTTTTATGGTCTTTACATCCATATTAAATGAACAGTGTAGTTAGGACTCGTAGCCCTTTTTTATACACAGTCCCCCAGTTTTAGGACAATGAGCCGTTTTTACTGCAGTACCATGACCCCAGTTTAACTGACAGGGCATTTTACTTGCTGAAAACTAGCGTGAAGGCAAAAAGTGAAGCTAGCTGCAGCACAGGCCTAGCAGAGCATCAGCAGGGAAGATACCAAACGTCTGCTGATGTCTGTGGGTCAAAGACTTCAGATACTAATTGACTGCAAAGGATTTAACTCCAAATATTAAATGACAAATTTATTTAGGTTTATTTTGATGTGTCTAATACATATTGGTCCTCTAAAAAGGGTCCACTTTCAGCTGACTCTTAAAATAATAGCGGAACATCAGCACTTCAACCTCCATAGTAATGCTGACTATTATTTTATTGATCAGTTACAGATTTATATAATCGTTTGAGTCGTTTATCACTGTCTACAGATTCTCAAATGTGGGTAATTCTCTGTTTTACATCACTGTAAATTGAATATCTTTGGTCGAATAAAACAAACAATTTAACGTCACATTGGGTCCTGGAAAATTGTGATGGGCATGTTTAACTTTATTCTCTTAACATTTTAAAGACTAAATGATGAATAATACATTAAAGATCAGCTTAGTTAGATTAATCAAATAAGGCTGACACTAACCATTTTTTCACTGCCCTAACACTTACAGATTCCACTGTATGAATAAATACACTATATGCTCATACAGGTATGAACAGCTGTTAATCTGTGTACGCTTTCTGTGCGTTCTCGCTTCATTTTCTCAGGGAGGAAGAGGAGGACGAGGAGCTAAACAAGATGATGATGAATTTCAGTAAGTGTCTCCACCACCTCCACAGGCCGGCTGACCCCCCTCCGCTCTGTTCATTAGTTAGCACAACCTCTGTGTCACTGCAACTTAGTCGGCTTATAAATTATCCAAATGAGGATTTCCATCATTGTGGTTTATGGAAGTGTGTGTGTGTGTGTGTGTGTGTGTGTGTGTGAGAATGTGCTGCATTTTTAAGGGTGCCACTGGACGATGTTTTCATTTCATTTGATCTAATGACTGCTAATGGAAAAAGCATCAAACAAAATGCTCCCCCTCTTTTGTCAGCGGCGTTCCTATTAGACAAATGGATAATGCAGCTGGTTAATTTGACCCTCTGATAGAATAGAGTTAGAGCTGGGCTTCATTTGCAATTCATGACCGGGAAAGCAGGGCTGAAACTGAGGAGATTTATTGAACCTCAGTGAAAGGTCGTTATTGTTACAGCGAGTGAATGCCGACCGTGGGCTAAAGACCAGCCATTTCAATTTAATGTATTCATAAAGTTAATGCCAAAGTTTCACAGTTCATTCCCACTCTGAGTGCAGCCATGTGATAGTTTACACACATGTTGTATCACATAATGACTATGATAAATGCTACTTTATATCGTGTAAATAGCCCTTTCTGATTTGCTGTCAGGTGTTCGTTAAAATCTTGTAACAGGACACCTCAAAGAAATCTCCAGTCAACAGGCTAACTGACTAAATCACTCCACTAAGTACATGTCACCCATATTTAAAGCTGCATTAATCCCCAACAAACTGTAAATCATACACGTTTGGGATGTTATCGGCTTATAAAGTTGATATAGCTAACATAAGTACTGTTGTAACCACCTGCATGCCTGTTTAGCTACACATGCAGCGGACACAGAGCAACATTAGCATTTGTTTGGTAAGTTGTGCGTGCAATATTCACAAACTTTGATCTCCACCAACTCCTGAGGAAAATGTCTGGCTCTTGAGCTGCTAAATGCTCCACTATGTGGACGCTAAATTTGTCTATCTGCTGTTTGGTGCTGGGCAGGTAACGTACAGTGGGTTTATCTGAGCTTTTTCACTGATGGCAATCGTGTGGTGCTGCTGAAATCAAAGAGCGAGCAAAAACGATGCTAAAAAGTTCTGTAGAGCTGAGGGGAACTACAGAGTCTGGTGATCATTTTCTGTGGGTTTGTCACTATGAGTGACTCCTTTCACGTTACACATAGTGATTTGATTTAAAAATACCTGGATTTAGTGGGAGCAGTTTGATGTAAACACAGATTTTATGGCCCTACAGACCCTAAAGTTATTGTTTTTCCTGTTGTAAGAGAACACTAATCACGCTAGCTTACAGGAAACAAGGCCCTCTTGCAACGTTAGAGCTCAGAAAAGTCTTCTCATTATAGAAAGTGTGAAAAGACATGGGGAGAAAACACAAATGGCTAACCCAAACATTTCAGTTTACTCAGGCTTCATTAATATTTCTTTTAGGCTACTGGAAAAATGGATTTACTCTGACATAGAAATATCTTCCATTAAAATCCATTTTTCAAACCAAAACAAAGATGGCATAGGATTTCTTCCTCGGCCGCTGCTATATATAGATACTACCTTTTTAATTGCTAGTATTTCAACAATCTAGTTTACAGACTTAAATTGATTTTTAAACATTTTTTTCTGCCTTATGCTAAGAAGATTGCACACTATCCACAGAGTCATCTGAGTGACAGAAATGTTTAATCAGTTACGTAGTATAACAATCCAGGATTTGAAATTTTAAGTAAGTTTAAAAAAACAAAACAAACCAACACATGTAAACGAGTACACAGCTGGTGAAAAGCTGTCGGTACAAACCGCTGCTAACATACTGCAAGATCAGCACAAAAATATGACGCTTTTAGTGTTAGTTTGTGCTCTGAACAGTCATTTTAAAATCTGACTTTTCCATGTTTTAATAATCAAAAATGTACAAACTGATTGAGTGTATTGATCGAGGTTTCAGAGAATTGCTATTACCAATCTCACCTGTCATGTTTACCTCCCCTCCTCCTCCTCTCTGTCCCTCTTTCTCTCTCAGACATGAAGAAAGACAAACCAAAGAAAAAGTCTCCGATGTCCAAACTGTTCAGTTGGGGGAACAAGAAGGAGGCATGATGCTCTGCAAAACACAGCACTGCCACTTTCTTTGACGTTTCTTGCTGCTCTCGTTGTAGTCTTAATGTCAGCGTACTCAGCCTGTGATTCATGGGATTGTGTGTGTGTGTGTGTGTGTGTGTGTGTGTGTGATCTGTCATTTTAAGCGTTTATAGAAAAATGCCCTTCCCTCTGTCAACTGCATCACTCAAGATTTGACGTTACTCCTGCCTGCGCCACACGCGCACACACACACACACACAGAGATTAATGGTTAATGACTCACCAGCCGTGATGTTGTGATGTGACTGGGTTCAGTGCTCCAGTTGTTAGTTTTAATACCCTTCTAGTCTTAATCTGTCTACTTAATGGTGTCACACACACACACTAACTACAGATGCTAATACGAGGTAAAGAACAAAGGTCAGACAGCTGTTTCTTGCTCTCTGGTCTTGTTTTAGTCCACACTACAAGTCACTAGTGACTTTCTGACCCTGTTGCAGTAGATTACACGTTGAGCTGCATTTCTCTTTTAATCCTAAAGGTCTCTCTCTCTGTAGTTTTCTGTCAAATACAGGACTAATTTTTTTTCTCGGACAACAAGTTTACTCAGACCACTGCCCTGTGATAAGGTGACTTTAATATCATCCTCTAGACCAGTGGTTTCCAGCCTTGGGGTTCAGGAGTTGTGAGATGGTTCACAGAAAAGCAAAAAGCAGAGAAAACATATTTCTTCTACACAAAATTATGCTTTTTTTTTTTTTTTTTAATATTTTCAGAATTTCCTCTAATCTCAGATTTTTTTTTTTTGGTCATGAATTAGGGGATAGTTAAATAAACAGTCCGAGAAGGAATAATCACTCTTTAGTTGAACCTGAAGTCGTCACAGCCTGCAGGTACATGCAACCTGTGATGAGGGGTCGCAAGTAGGCATAGCTTTGTTTTTAAGGGGTTAAAAAGACACACATATGTGCATACAGTAGTTCACTCTTGACCTCTGGGAACAGAATATCGTGACGAGAATAGGCTCAAAGGTTCACTTACTAATGATTTAGCGACTATGAATGAAATTGAAATCAGTGAAAAGCTCTTCATTATTCTCTTCATTATATAGAAGTTGATATTTTTTTTAAACAGTCACCTTAATGTGCTTATGAGTTAATGCACATTTGATGCTCAAACATAGTTGGAAAAAAAGTTGCTGGATGTCGTGCTTTGTTTTTGGGGCTGTTTTACTTTCCTATCATGTTCTGCTGTAACCCCTAATATGTAGTTTGACTTTTTACGGCTGACTAGAGGAAAAGGCCGAATCTGTTTTGTGATTTACAGGTTTAAGAATTCAAACTAAAAAACTAAAAGCAAGAGGGACTGAATGTTTGTGAGTCTTAGAAATACAAAACCTGGTCCATATTGGATCTAGATTTGTACATGTTTTAAACATTTCTTATCCGAATGAACTGTTTAGTTTGTGAGTGTCATGATCTATTAACTCTTCTTGCCCCCTTTATTCACCCTGTATCTCAGCTGTATATATTGTATAAAGTTGGTACTTACAACAGTCTGATTATTAAATGGAGAAACTGACCTTGAGTTTAAATAAATTACTGTAATAATAATCTTTATTTATAGAGCACTTTGCTAAAACCACGTTACAAAGTGCTTCACGCAGGCAACAACTTCACAACAAGCAGATCATAAACATTTTCTGATAGATTAATAACAAATGAAACCAGCAAAAGGGCAGTCGGGAAAAATCAGGAAAAGCTCTCCGATAAAAGTATGTTTTAAGAAAAGATTTAAAAGAGGTCACTGATTCTGCCGACCTGATGTCCTCAGGCAGCTCGTTCCAGAGCTTTGGGGCTCTGACTGCAAACGCTCTGTCACCTCTAGGTTTCAGCCGTGCTTCAGGAACAGATAAAAGACCTCTGTCCGAGGATCTCAGGCTACGTACTGGCTTGTGTGCAACTAGGAGGTCAGATATGTAGGAACAGAGCGAGGCTATGGAGAGCCAGAACAGTAAAATCTTAAAATCTATTCTAAAACATACTGGGAGCCGGTGCAAGGAGGCTGAAACCGGTCACTTCTCTTGGATCTTGTTGAAAGCCTGGCAGCTGAGTTCTGTACAGTCTGTCAGTCAATTCATGTAATTAAGTCATTACTGTAATAAATGTACTAAAATTTTAATAAAAAGATAATTAATTGATTGTGGTGCTCTGTATAGAGTGATGTTTACTCATGGAAATAGAATATAGGCTATTTAATGGTGAATATAATTAATGCTAAACAGCCTTAATTGAATGCAGCTCACCGGCCGTATCGTAGCTGTCAGTGGTGTTGGTTGTGTTTTTCCTTTATGTTACTTACTTAAATGTGTTGGGGTGTATGCCACACTGACTTTGGGCTTGTGTTTTCGTGGTTTTATTCAGGCACTCTTAATGTTTTGATCATATTCAGCCCAAGCAGGATTTATCAGTCAAACTGCTGCAGTGATGATGCATTCTCTCTGTAGAAACACTAGGAGGCAGCATGAGACTTCACCTGGAGCTCCCAGAGTGTGAATCCTCTCAGTATCTTTGTCTGTAGAGCTGACAAACACACTAAAGGATCCGACCCAGACATAGAATGAAAGACGTGGATTTATTATTTTATTTATTAATTTATATTCCAAAAGAAATTTAAGTTTTCAGCTTCGGATTTTTGTAGCAGAAAGGCAACGCAGGCCTCACTCTCCGTCACCTCCAACCCAGTCTGTTATTCTCCAGTGAAACTGTTACATAATACACATGTTGTCACATATATTCCTTTTCCTCTTGTCAGACATCGGTATGACACTAAAAGCCAAAATGAAACACATAATCTGATCGACGTTAACAAGTCTCCTTTTCCTTCTGCAGAGGCTGCTTTGTTTTCTGCACTACAAATACGTAGTAGTAATTCAAAAACAGTGAGGAAAGATATGCCAATTTCATGGCCGGGTTTTGTAAATGGTACTAAGCCCGTTTCAAGTTTCATTCACAAATTTGCCTCAAAGGGCTTCACAATCTGTACAGCATATGACACCTCTGTGCTCCTTAAGTCCTTTTTTGTTTCTCAAAAATAACGTTAATTTATTACAAGAATATAGAGATTCTGAGGAAAAGAGAAAGTATGGACACAAGACAAGAACAGCCAGTCTTCTTAGTATATTTGTTTCCCCTCCTTATACTGTTTTTGAATTGTATGTTTCAACAGTGTAGTTAGAAATTCCTGGTCCCCCCTGCAGCTGTGAGTCCCTAGAATCACCAGAACCCCTCACCTTACTAATGATTGGTCCTATAGTGGAGAACAAAATATATTATTATATATGATTATTTTTCATTTACGAGATTTCAAGACACAGAGGAGGAAATACAGTATTTTAGCTGAATCTTTTTCTTTCTGTTAACAAGCTTTCTCCGAACCTCAGCATGTATAAAATAAACCTGGAACATTTCAAGTGTTTAGTTAAAGTTTAAGAGTTTTGACCAGAAACTGAGCCACCATCTTGTATCATCTTACCTGTAGAAGCTACAGGTGGAGAATGAGTACACACGCAGAGAAAGACTGCTGTTAATCTACTGCAACAAAACCACAGAAACACAACACTTTGAGTGTCGAGGTCAAACACACACATGCAAACACTAAGAGTTCCTCTCTGCTACAGTTAAAATATCCATTTATAGTAGCAAAGAGTAATAGAGAGAAGTAATACAATAAAAGAAGAAAAGAGCAGGGAAATTGACTTTTAGCTCCAAGTTGTTGTTTTTTAAATATCTTTTGGTGTGAAAATACAAAAGTGTGTAATCTTTTCCTCTCTAAAGGCAACATCTGTTCCTGTTGTTATGTGTGAAAGCGTTTGTTGATTCCTACCTAAAACCATGATAAAATGTTCCATCGCCGCACCGCTGTGTGTCTGAATCAATCATGTCTCCGCTGAACTTCGGAACATGTTTATCTTTGGGGTGAAAATGTGCCTTTAAGTCGACTCAATGAAGCACATTTATAATGTGGGAGACTGGGGTTTCAGTACGGACTGTAAATATACCTTTGAGGTGGTTCATTTACATAACACAGTGGGCCCTCACATATTCTTCACACAGACTTTTAAACAGTTTAGTGAGTTTCGGCGAGGCTCGAATCTCTCCTGACATAATGTGATTCAACCATTCACGGCTCATATCTGTTTAATCCATGTTAAAATAGTATAACCACACATTAGCATACGCTCAACCTCTTGGTATTGTTGTTTCACGCGCCTCTATGTTTTTTTTTTCTCACTCTTTTAAGGTTTAAAAGTAAGCTGTGTTCGTAATTTGACACGCTTCATACTTCTCACCGTTTAGCTTGGTCTTTCTCACACACCCCTCGCAGATTTTATGGTTTCTTCAAGTCAACTCAAGTTAAGTTCACTTCCTCTTTTTATTTATTACTATAGTTGTCTAACATTTTCTTCTTCCTGGTATGACATTAAAACTGCATTCATTGTTTTATTTTCCACTTGGGGGCTGCAAAACCAGCAAGCTGTAAACACAACACTGACATCACGTTATAAAGCTGATATAGTAAAATGTGTTAGCAAGTTGCCTATTTACACATCCAGCAGACAAGGAGCAACATTAATGTCCATTTGGAGTCGTGTTTGTGTCCATCTGGTACATGTGTGTTTTTGTCTCCACCAACTCCTGAGGGGAAATATCTGGCTCTTTTGCTGCTAAATGCTCCACTATGTTCACCAGCTAGTTGCTAACTGTGTCTGATTACTGTCTTGTATACGTTGGTTTATCAGAGGTTTTTCATTAGGATTAGAGCCTTTTTTTAAATATAAATTTCATGATGTAGACAGGTCCCAACCGGTTGACTCTATGTCAGCAGTGGCCTCGCAGGCTGATTTCAAACAATAGATGGCGTGTTGAGCCATTTTCAACCCATGAAATGTAAGAAATGTCAATATTAACACCAGCATTGATATGATTCATCACAGTACAGTCATATCATTTAGTTTACAGCTCAAAAAACATGTTTACGTGTGGAGTACCTGTTTAAACGTGCCATAGAGCTGCACAGTCGGTCATAATTCTCTGTTGGTTAGTCACCATGAGTGACACCTTTCATATACACATACTTAACGATGAAATCTCTGTCCTCATACTTATGCGTGGTTTAGGTCAGGGGCTGTTTCTTGTAGACTGGGCTGCAGGCCTCTTAGTTCCAGTTACCAGGAAATTGTGATGTGCATACAATGTTTTAGTGTGTCCAACTCTGTGGCAACACTTAGAGAAGGTTCCTTTCCTGTTTCAACATGACAATGCCCCCCATGCACAAAGTGAAGGCCATGATAAAATGATTTTCCCAGTTTGGCGCGGGACAACTTGACTGGCCTGCACAGGGTCTGACCTCAACCCAATTCAGCACTTTTGGGATGAACTGCAACAGTGACTGTAAGCCAGGCCTCATCACCCAACATCAGTGCCCGACCTTGCTGGTGCTCTTGCGGCTGAATGGGAGCAAATCCCTGCAGCCACTTTCCAACATCTTGAAAAGAGTGAAACCAGAAAGTGGAGGCTGTTATAGCAGCATATTAGTGCCCATGGTGGTGGAATTATATGTTGAACAATCACATATGGGTGTAATGTTTGGGTGCCCACATTGCCATGTAATGTACCTTAAAGAAATGTATACTTGTATTTGGGCTGTTTATTCTCCAGCAGGAAAAACTTAAATTTCTTGTAAAAAATACAGTAAAAACATCTTGAAAAGTTACATTTAATATTTTAGATATTTCTCCTAAGTGCCTAGATAGATAGATAGATAGATAGATAGATAGATAGATAGATAGATGGTGTTGGTGTGGCAAGGTGCTTCATTGAAATTGCATAGATTAGAATAAGGCTAAATATTGTACTAAACTAAAATGGATTAATTTTCTTACTTGAGTTAATGAGCTGTTTCTGTATTTCAGTTGCTGTGCAGTGATTTTCCCTATAAGAGTGAGATTTCCTCACCCTCTGTGTTTTGATGGATTTCACGAGGTTCTTATAACCCAGTGAGAGGTCATAAAATGAGGAAGTTTAAAGCGCTGTAACTAATTTTGTGGGCTGCTTTATTAAAAAAAAAACCCTCATGTGTAGATATTTAGTCTGTGCTTGGATAAGATTCTTTGCAATATGTTCTGCTTAGGAAAAACCGTGAGAGTAAGGTGTAAAAGTGATGACAGATTTTAGGGTGAGCACAGACTTTTGCATGAAGGAGGAGGAGGAGGGTTGATGTGTGTGGAATCCATAGCAAAGTGATTTTTGGTGTTCGTATGATGCATCGCTAGTGTAAACATACACAAGGTGGAAGAAAACGGTTGGGATTGAACGGCTGCTTTCTGATTTGTTTTTGTTATTATTATATTTTTATGTCTGGGCCTCCATCACTGTGTTTGAGTATAAGTGTGTCTTTGTGATGACAGCTCTGGAAAAGCGATCACAGCCCAGGGACCCCCTCAAGAACCTCTGGACGTCGCCCGTGGAAACCCTTTGCATGTGGTCTCTACTTGCACAAACACACACACGTACGTACACACAGTAAAACGTACAACACACACACCTTAGTGGTGGTGCCAGGCGGGAAAATCATCTCAGGATTTTGGTTCAGGTCTCCCTCTTTGTGTTTCTCTAAGTGTCTGTGACAAGGCAGGAGGGCAATGATCAGTGTGTGTGTGTGTGTGTGTGTGTGTGTGTGTGTGTGTGTGAATATTGTGTGCAGACAGATTAAGCTCCTCCATGGATGGATACTTATGTTTCTCTGAATGAGTAATGTAAAAGACAGAGAGGATACGTGCTCAATGAATCACAAACACCATTTATCAGGGTGGATATTTCCTCTCAAAGATCAAATATAGTTCTATAAAATGATTTCCGTTAGAACAGAAAAGAGAATGGCCCCTAAAAAAGGTGATGAAAAGCTCTGAATTTTCTTTTTATCTTTTTATGAAGCTTTTATTCATGTTCCTTGTTATTTATGTCGAAAGCAACACAAATAGTGTATAAAATTTAAAGGAAAACCTACAAAATCAGACATTTAAGAACAAGCAAATACTCCCTTACTGAAGAAGCACAAGTTAACTTAAATCTCTGAAAAACCACATGTGCATGTATGTGAATTTTTTACCTGAATACCTGTGAATCTTTTGTTTTCACATTTTATTATATCAGTGTGAAAACACACGCACATCTTTCTCATCTTCTTAGTCCAAAAAACTGTGACTGTCATTTCTAATGGCCTCGCAACAGTGACTACATTTACATGCACATTAATTTTCCACTATTATTCCAAATATGACAATATTCCTAATTTGATATGGGTCATGTAACAGTATAATCTGTTTAGATATTCCGAATTAGGCCTTATTCCGAATGTAGCATTTTCCAATTAAGACATGTGGGATATGGCGATATTATTCGGGTTTTAGGAACATTCTTTGGACATGTATACAGCACATTTGGAATATGCGTCTCAGTTGGGGTTTTTACCGCAGTTTGCGGTCAGCTCTGTGTGTTGTAACCAAACCAACTAGCCAACAGTTTGCAAGGCTCTGGTAGAGATGCATGTACAAAGAAAAGCCCACATTTCTGGTGCGAAGGAGACACACACCTACTTTTAAACATTTTGAAACACTTGGCTATCAACAGGTTTTTGGATATGCGCAAATTACACAACACTGACCTTTTCAAGAAGGTGAACGAATGAAAGAGGGAGGATGAGTTTGCACGGTCGAACAAGTCTGCCACTGCTGGAAAACTTTGAAAAAATCCTATTTTGACGCAAAGTGGCTCAAGCGGCTCCTCCAGCCGTTCCACTTTTCCATATTTTGACGTTATAGGAAATGTTAGGGCATCAACTCCTGTCAAACACAGCTGGAGCATGCACAGCTGCATGTAAACGGGAATATTAGTGGAATATCATTTTCATTAGCCATGTAAACAGCTTAGTAGGAATATTGTCTTTTTCGGAATAAGGACAAAATATTTTGTGCATGTAAATGTAGTCAGTGTTATCTACTCTCCTTAAAGCCCCTGAAAAGTTGGTTTTGAATCTTAAGTATTTCCCTATAACACTAAATATTCATGAATAAATAATAATATGTTAAAGTTTGGAAAAAAAACACCCTAGTTATTATTTACCAAGAGCTTAACACTCAAAAACTTCATCAGGGCTGTGTGAGTGTGGTTTGATCAGATTTAATTGACAGGGGCTTGGCAGCATAAGCAGACACCCCCACACCTGTGGGCAGATTTTTATTAAAACATTGCTAAATCCTGTTTGGTGCACAGAGAAGTACATCACCTTTTTCCAAATGAGCCCCACCCACTGCAAACCAGTGAGAGGAGCGCAGACAAAAACACAAATACAGAAATCTCTCTGTGGAAATATCCAACACTGTTCCTACTTTGGCAGAAGTTTTGGGTTAATGTACGACCCAATCGCTCACAGTAAGAAGCTGATTGAGAAAATATGGTTTTCAATTGAGGGCCTTTAAAATGTCTTCTTCATTACAGCAAGAAATGTAAAACATTCGTAGCCCGGATTTCTTTAGGCCTGATGAAGAGTCATGAGAAACAATGTACTTTTCTTAACGTAGCAAAGAAGGGAGCAGATGCCAGTATTGCAAGTCTATACGTGAATTTTTTGATGTTCAACTTATGATAAATATGTGAAATGTGTTTCACATGTCTTAAATTAACATGTGCTTTACTTTTAAAATGACTGGGACCTAACAGGCAATTATTCACTTCAATTCAAAATACTTTATTCGTCCCTCATGTGGCAATTCAAGGCAAGCGAAAGCTAAAACCACATGTACATGTAAAAAATAAAAGTGAATTAAAATGATTGTGTTTTCATACAGATAAAATAACTTTCCCTGTTCCTGATGATCTCTTACCTCCAGTGATGGGAGATCCGGCTCCTTGAAGGGAGCTGGATCTTATGGCTCCGTTCCTTTCTGAGAGCTGTTCGAAAGAACTGGGGGTTACTAAAGGGCTTACTAGGTTTATCTGCGAAATGATCACTAGGATAAATGAGAGAGTAAGATTTGCATCACATTCAGACTTAGTCATCCTATCAATATCATTTAATTTTGCGTGTGTGGACTGATTTAGCAGCATTACATGACTCGTATTGCCAGGCCTAATGTCAGTGATCTGCATTGTGAACATTTTAGGTGACGCCATATCCCTCTGCTTTGTCAGTGAATTTACTACTTTGAATTTACCCTCTGTATGAAAAGTGTTATGTCAATAAAGTTGCCTTGCCTTGAATGAAATGCATGCAGCACAGTGACTGGCTGGTTCTCACTGTTGGACTGACACTGCGTGTATGTGCGCACATGTGAGCTCAGATTTATTGTTAATTGAGCTGAGTTGAGATCAGCAGCAGCAGCAGCAGCAAAAGCTTAAATCAGAAAATGAGAGAAGCACTCAAGTGGCTATCAGTATCGTAAAGGAACAAAAGTGAAGGAGGGGAAAGGGAGGGAGGAAGGATGAAAGGAGGTGATTTGCAGCGTTAATCCAAATTGAATTACATTGATAACATCTCTCTTTCTGGCTTTATTTTATATATATTTTCATTTCATTTCAAACATCCACTTTCCACATTGTTGTTACTCGCACTTACGAGTTCCTCAAGACAATATGAGATGCAGTTTGTCTCGGAAAGGCAGCAGCTGGCTGGTTTGCTCGCTACAACATTTCTTTTAAAAACACAAACGAACTAATGAACAAACAGCAATCAGTAGGTGTTCATTAGACTCTCTCTCTCTGTCTCTCTCTGTCTCTCTCTCTCTCACTGTTAATAGTGTGAATTAGCATATAAATGAGAGATAGCATGTGATAGAATCCACTCTGCTTCAATCTGTCCATTGGGACTTATGATTATCTCTTTCTCTACCTTTTTTCTTCACTCCTTATTACTCTTTTCGTCCTCTCTGTCTGCCTTTCTGTCTCTCTCCACTCTCTTCACAGCCAATTATTCCTTTCTCCTGTTTCTATTTGAGGACTCCTTTTTTTTGCTTTTATGAACTGATACAGTTAAAGAGAGTCGTCCGCTCTGTTTGTGATTATTTGTTTACCTGGATGTGTGTTCGGGCCGCCTGTGTGTGCGGTTAGTTTAAGCGTACTTAATTGCTCCTGACTAATTAGCAGATGAGTCGAAGCATTTGGGAGATAGAGAGCACACACGCACACACACACACACACACAGACATGAATACACACATTTATAGCACATTTTTGTCCGTGTCCTAAGTGTTCGTCTCTTGTTCCTTCCCTCTCTTGGCTTTGTGTCCCCAGACAGTTGAAGCCCAGCGGTACGCAGCAGGAGGTGTTAATGATGTGAGGGCTCTGTGTTCTCTGCTGGGAGCGATCTGTTGTGTGTTAGCTGCTGTCTGTCACCATACGAATAGAAAAACATCTTCATAGTTTGTGTTAGTGTGTGTATGTGTGTGTGAGTGTCTGGTTTTCCACTT
The DNA here is from genome assembly GCA_002120245.1 of Maccullochella peelii. Lineage (NCBI taxonomy): Eukaryota > Metazoa > Chordata > Actinopteri > Centrarchiformes > Percichthyidae > Maccullochella > Maccullochella peelii. The sequence goes on from LKNJ01001643.1 coordinate 66,682, forward strand.
TGCAGTTGCTCTGCATATTAAAAATCATGAATCTCCCTCCTACCCGCCCTGCCAAACAACACTCAGACAACTTTATTGGTGTGTGTCTGTGTGTGTGTGTGTGTGTGTGTGTGTGTGTGCGCCCATCCATTTTTGGTTACGAGGTCTGCGCTTTGCGTCACTGTTCCCTTTTTATAATTCAGATTTGTTGGTTGCACACACGCTGGACGTGCTCATGTCGTGTGTGTGTGTGAGGTCAGGTCGGGCAGAGAGACATTTGTAAGGTAATGGTACTGTACTTGACTCTTTTCGTTGTGGGACACTTTCTACCTCTGCTACATTTGTGAGCAAATTATTGTACTTTTTAGTTGATTACATTCATCTGATGCCTGTAGTTACTAGTTATTCGGCAGATTAAGATTATCAGTTAAGATGAGAAAAGCATTGTTTGCTTACTACTTTCTTTCATTCATCATTTTTTCTTCTTTCTTTCCTCCAGCTGAAAGAAAAACAAACAAACATTTTTCTCACTCACCTCTGGTGGTATCTCGATACTTTTGGTTTCGTTGCCCAGGCTTTAAGAAATTCGTCTCTGAGATTCCTGCCTCTACTCCAACATGATGGAGGTGAAAGGAATTTCATTTGAGGAGCTAAAACAATGAAAAAATACAAAAAAACAACAGCTCGTCTTTATAGAAATTGTCCCTGCTGCTCTGGACAGTCCACAGACCTTGCTGTGGACTGTTTCTATTTGAACTACTGTCTACTTAAATGTTTTCGGTGAAACAGAGGGGCCAGTGTCCAAGTGGTTTTTGGCTTTTCAGTAAATGTAGACTTTTTGTAATGTACTGTAGAAGCTTTGGCTAGTGGTTAGCATAGCTTAATGACTGCAGAGTAATTCTGCTGCTGCCAAATTACAGTAATTACAATAAAACATGGACTTACAGTTCAATTAATCAATCACAATTTATTTATATAGCACCTTTCAAACAAATCAAATGCAATTCAAAGTGCTTTACAAGCGACTGACAAAACGTAGGAAGTTAAAAATGGATTTAGAGACTAATGCACACCAAAACAACCACAAAAGCTACAAAAATAGCCTAATGAAATTATGAAATACTACACAAAATAAATATATAATAGTAAAATGTGAACAAAATAAAATAGAATTTTAAAAAAATCAGCAGTAAAATGGAGATTAAAATGTTGACAGGGCAGAAAGCGCTTGCACACACTCTCGCTACATTAAGTTTTTAATGCCACAAATAAAATCCCATTCACCTCCATTGTATTGGGGTGGCTGCAGAAATCTCAAGGGAAACATGTAGCAGTGGCGTCTTACATTAATACATTTTAATGCTAATGCTTACTTGACTTTTACTTGTAAAGGAATATTCTGACTTTGAAAGACTCTGCCTTTTGAGATTAAACAGGCTACATTTGTAACAGATGTAAAAACTGTTGTAAAACCAAAACAATGAGCAGAGAGATGCTGAAAAGCTCAGCAGAGCTGACTTTAAAGGTTGTTTCACCACTCGCAATGTGAGCCACCTGAACAAGACAACGAGACAGAGTCAACAAACACTCGACGCGTCCGTCATCAGGACGATCTGTCTCTGCTAATGTTGTGTAATGATGTACTGCGTTACGCTGACTCGACATTTTTTCTGGCTGAATACTGAGAGCTGGAGTTGGCTGATGTACACGCTCACACAAATAGATGTTAGAGTAAACATTTGCATAGTCTTAATTATTGCCATGTGAAGACATTTTTCCAATAACCCAAAAAAATGAAGCCATGCCAAATGAAACACACTGGCACTGTGGCGTGAAGACAGAAAACCAAGAAAATGATTCATCATCCGAAGGAACAGTGGCACCTCTGTTTCACCAAACGCAGATTTGCATTCATTTCTTTTTTTGGCTTCCGTCTTTTTTATTTTATTTATGGTTCTGCTGCTCACTGCTTTGCTTTAAGTATTTTTTGTTTTGTTTTAGCAGCGTGGTGATGGTTAGTCTACATAAGCTGAACCAACGCACACACACACACACACACAGACACATAGAGGACGCACAGCAGTGATGAGGACGGATGATGCTGGAGTGAGTGAATTAAAGTGAATCACAGTGTGTTAGGCTTCCCCTGCACAGGAAGAAAATTTCAAGACACACACACACACACACACACACACACACACACCCATATGGTCTGACACCCTTTCAGATATCCGCATTAGACCCTATAATCTAATTCCTGGCTATCGTTTTACAAATCGAATCATGACACACCACTCATATTCAATATCACCAAACCTCCAGCCTTTTAGTTTGGCCTCTCAAACCACCGTGTAAAAGCTTCATCATGGGCCACGCTGATGAAATTACCCTCTATTATCCCCCCTCTCGCTTTCTCTTTTTCTCTCCAACTCTCACTCCCTCCATTCTGTCTTACTTGAAGGAGTGTGCAGATTTAATTTACAGCAGGACTCATGAGCCACTTAGCGCAATCTCTCTCCGTGTGCAAGGATTGATTGATTAGGCCTTATCTTGTTATCTAGGTCTGTGGTCGTTTGATAGGCCTGTTTGTTCTCTCACTAGTCTCTCAGTCTTTCTATCTGTATCCCTTTCCTTTATGTAATTTCATGCCTCTGTCTTCTGTGAAGTCTGTGTGTGTGTGTGTGCGTGTGTGTGTGTGTGTGTGTGTGTGTGTGCGTGTGTGTGTGTGTGATGGCCTGCAGCTTCTCTGTCTACTTTTCCTCCAATGTGGGAATCAGACACTGATAAGGACGGATTGTCTTGCAAGATCAGAATTAGGAAATTACATGCTTTACCCGTCGGAGACTTCAGCCCCCCCCCTGACGGACTGCGAGACGATATTGTTTCTCAGAATTTGCTGAAATTGCTTGGCTGTTATGGCCGACTAAGTAAATACTCCACTGATGCCGTTTCAGCCAAGAGGCATCAGCATGTTGTTGTTAGGTCATTGTAGTTTTTTCTTTTATAAAAATATCATTCATAAAAAGTACCCAATCTTTTACCAGTGAGGGTTTTATTTGAATGGAAACAATATAGTAAATTGTCCACCTTAAGAAAAATAATCCATCACAAATTACTTCTTACCTCCTTCTGATTGTAACTCACTGAGGAACTGACCCTTTTCACAGCAGGTACTTTGACTTGTCAAAGCAGGAAAAACACAAGTGGAATTAATATCATTAATGATGGCTGCATTCCATTTAGGTGGGCCAGTTCCAGGACTCTGAAGTTGTGCATGGTCACTCAATGACATGGCTTACTGGGAACACTTAATGGAATGGAGCTATCGTTAATGTTATTATTGACACTTGTGCTTTTCCTGCCTTTACAAGTCGAAACATCTGCTGTGAAAATGGTCTATTACTTCTTAGAGGACAGGACAGATATTTAATAAGTCTGTCTTAGCTCATTACTCACATGCTATGAGTGCAGTTCATTGAAAAAGTTATTGGTCGCTGTGATCATTCCTCCTGGTCATTCTGGCCATAAAGAGACTCCTAGAGCTACTACACTGTAAGTGATGGCTGACAAAATCTGCAGTCCTACTTCTGTGCAAAAATCCATTTAGCCGAAGCTAACATGAGGTGGCTATCTTCCAAAGTTACGGTCTTTTTTGTACGAAATTCCCTCTTTTATTTTTGTTGACAGTGTTTCCTTGCTGAGCCGCGGTGGCGGGATACGTCCTGGTAGTCCCGTGTAGGTTCGTAGAAGGTTAAGGCTTAATTTAAGTCATTTGTCCAACTCAGTCTGTCAAAGCCTCATATTAGCTTTAGCTTAATTTTGTTTTTTTACAATGTAGTCGCACTATGAAGGGATCTCTTCATGGCCAGTATGAAGAGGAGTAATTACAGCAACCAATAAGATATTGGCATGTGAGTATTGATTAAGATGGACTGAATCTATTCTTTAAAGTCAATATTTGAAGTTCATTACCAAGAAGTCACTGTGGCAGGAATGCTACAGCTATCATGCATGCTATGCTACATTTGGAAACAGTGTTTAAAACTAGTGAAGCAGTTAAATCATCTGCCTCTGAACCAAGCATCCCTGTTGCAGTATAATAGGTAAACCAGACACAGAGAAGTATTACAATGAATGAGGTGGTTGATTTTTTATGGGTCAAAACACATGAAAATGATTGTTTGTTGGTAAAGATTTTAATATTTTGCGTCCCTGGAATAAAGTAATCATAACTAGACGTCCTTGTGCTCACTCAACCTTTACTTCTAGTCCTCCAGTGCCAAAAAGTAATTAATTTTAAATAGAATGGCTGTATAGTGTATTTGCAACCCCGACTTTGACAGAAGACATTAAAACAAACTCTTCCTGACTGTTTTGACCTGACAGTGCGAACCCTCTCCAGCTGCCTTATCCTCGTCCTGTCCTCACTCCTCAAACCTCCTGTCTTCCTCCGTCACCTATTTTTGGCCTGTTATCTAAACTCACCCCTCCCACTGTGCCTAAACTAAGACTCTTCCTCACCCCTCCACCCCTGTCACCCCCACCCCCCTTCATCAGCCCCGACCACCTGCACTGCTCCTCCTCATCCGAGCTCCCTTCCTGAGCTCAACCCACTTCCAGTCTCTTCCTGTCTCCTGCACTTTTCCCGCCGTCTGCCCCAACCTGACTCGTAAACACACACACACACACACACACACACACACACACACACACACACACACACAGTTGGAGCGGCAGGTTCTCTCTAATGACGTCCTCGGAGTATAATTAGTCTGGCCAATTAACAGCAGTAACGATGCTTGCATTCATTATGTCAAATTACACTGTGCTGACAAAGTGTCAACTCAGCTACGCTCACCTGCTGTGGGTATCTGCGTGTGTGAGTTTATGTGTGTGTTTTTGCCACTTTATTAAATCCTACTTCATCATTCCAGCGATGAAGAATGTCCTGCCCACACACAAACACACACACACACACACACATAGACACACACATTTACATGCATTCAATTAGCACAGTTGCAGTAGATCTGTTATTCTGGTGCCTGTTGTCGTGGCGATGCTCTTGTGGCCAGGAATAAGGCCTGTAAAAGCAGTTGGATCAGTACATTGCATTATTAAATCATGGATATTGATTTTCTGTGTGTGTGCGTGTGTGTGTATACACAGTGTTATTAAATGCTATATATTACTATGAGTCAGATGGGATGGTGGTAGCTGTGATCTGTGTGGCCTGAGATGTGATTTCACAAACGCACACACACATTTGCATAACACTGACGAGTGTGTGTGTGTGTGTGTGTGTGTGTGTGTGTGTGTGTGGTGGTGGTGGTTGGGGG
>LKNJ01001643.1:72092-104705 GCA_002120245.1 Maccullochella peelii
GGGGGGGTAGGAGGGGCTGGAGGTGGATTCATCTTAATTAGCATCTCGGTCCTCTTGAGGTAAACTACTCTGCTGAGAACACACACACACACACACACACACACACACAAAGACACAAACACAGGCCAAGGTGGAAAATGTACTTGGATTTACTTAAGTAAAAGTAGCAGTACCACACTATAAAAATACTCCATTACAAGGACTGTAATGTACTGTAAAGTACTGCATATAAAATAGTACTAAAGCAAAGTACAGGAGTATTATTAACACAATTTACATAAGTATTAAACATATGCAGAATGGCTACTTGGCTCATGTTTTATTACTGGTTAAGGTGGGGCTAATTTTACCCACTTTACATACTGCTGGGTAGTGTAACAATGCTTCATATTTGGATGTATAAGATATATAAGATATTCTAAGATGTTTTATAATGAAATGAGTGACTGAAAAGTCACAGGAAACTATAGCTGTCAAATAAACGTAGTAGAGCAGAAAGTCCAATATTTCCAGCATAAAGTAGCATAAAGTGGAATATACTGTACTGTACCTCAAAATTATTTTTAGACTAAAGCCAACCATTATTTCTACAATTATCTGTGTAGCCACAGCCTGACAGAGGTTGGGCTCACATGCTGTTGAACTCCATTGTCATCCAAAAACTACATATGTTTTCAAAAAGTCCTCAGTGTCAGTGTGTTTTCTAAAACAAGCCACACGAGTGTTTTCTGATCTGCCATTTCTATGGTTACGGTCCGGTTTAGACAGTAAACAGTAGTCTCAGCTTAAAGGTCCACTTACTAGCGTTTCTGGTGCTTTCAATCGCTTCCCTCGGTCTTCATCAGTTAGTGCAGCTGGCTCAGGTGTGAATCCTTAATGTGATAACTTCAACCTTCCTCACTGAGTTGAGGAAAACTTAATAGAAACCAGTGTTGAAAGTTAAGATGGGACAAGAACCACAGTCTCACATGTTTGTTGACCCAACCACCCAACCTGACCTCCTCATCCAGGCTGAGACACTCTTCTCTGGGCTGCGCGTAGGCAAACGTCCATGGAGGTTGTTCTGAGACATTTGTGTGGCTGTTTCTTTTATGCTTTTGCGGGTCCACACGATGCATTTGGCAGGTAGCTCCTCTGCAGCCTACGGTTACCCATAACACCCTTCTCTGAGATGTTTTTGTGTATCTTGTGTATAACAGAAGCATAATTCCAGCTCAGGACATCCACTGACGGTATAACAATATCACACTAGTTTCCACCATTGATACTTGGACAGTAATTAAACCGCTTGTCAGGAAAATACATCTGGTGTCTGGTGAAGACAGTTTCCAGGATGTGCCTTCACTGCGATCAATACAGCAATTGAAGCTTTATGGAAGTAAATCTGTCTCACCACTTCCTGTAATTTCAAGCATCGGCATCACATGACCAGTGTAACTTGATTGGCTGGATGTCGGTTTAATTTGAGACAGAATCGATTGCTTATCCTTGGTACCCCGGATGTTTAATCTGAATTTTGCAACTCGAATTTTGGGATCTGAATTTGGCCTGTCAAATTTGAGCAACTTGAATATATATTAGTTGAATTTTTAAAACTGAAAACAATTCAGTGCTAGGAATTCAATGGCTTTAAAATGTCAATATTTGGTGAGACAGATTTACTTCCATAAAGACCTGAGAACAATGTCTTCTCGAGGCTGACCTCTCAAAGCTTGAAAAGGCAAGAACAACATTTACTGTGTTGATTGCAATGAAAAAACATGTCAACCTAAGCAACAGTATGTCTTCATTATGCATTTTAATAGTTTCTGTGGTACAGAGACATGAGCTATATCAGACTGTGGCTACAGAAACAATACTTGTTAGCAGGATACATTTATTACTAGTCCCATGGCATACTAATAAAAAGTTATAATAACACCAGTGTACTGTATTTCGTTACTTTCCACCACTGAATAAATATACTTCCATATTTATGCACGTGGGCTCATACATATGCCAACACACGCACTTAAACACAGACTTGATCCAAGCAAAGGATGGGGACCTGAGCAGTCCTCTGATAGGCAATTAGCTGGTGAAGTGACATAGACATGCATGCAGAGCTGCTGACAAATACACAAATACAACTACACACACACACACACACACACACACACACAAGAGGCAGAGCTGGCTTGCTCTCTTGATAGGCAATTAACTTACTTCAGACACCTCATCAGCAAGTGAACAAAAATCCCCCTTTAATCGGACACACAAACACGCACACACACGTCCTCGCAGCTTTGCATATGCAGTGTTCATTGAAGCATTGATATGCAGCGTGAACGGGAGAATCTGTTCCCCTCGCTAGCGCCTTAGCATTGCTAAATTTCAAATGCACACACACAAACACATTCAGACACACACACACACACACACACACACACACACACTCTCTCACACTCACATACACTCATCGGAGGGATCAGGGGGCAGATTATTCGTCAGGAGTCCTGCTGAGTTAAGTAATCACACTCGGGTGTTTAATCACTAACGAGAACCTGATGATGCTCTTTAATTAACACAACGCTAATTGAAGAGGGCTGGCGAATCACAGCTCTCGGTTCTGTCTGTTATTTGAATAATTAGAAAGCAAAGGATTGTGGGCGAGGAGCCTCCAGCTGTAGGTGGGTCAGAGGCAGTTTTTGTAGCCTGGAAATTTATTAGAGGAGATTTTTGTTGCCTAAAAAGCAGCTGTGTTATGGATGCGTTTGTGGTGAAGTGTTATCGAGGGAAAACAAGGCAGGAGGTATTAGAAGTTTCATGTTGAAGCACTGTACACATTAATTCTCTTTACTTCAGATGATTAACATAAAGACATAAAGATAAAAAAAAATGTACCTCAAAATTAGCAATATCTTAGATTATTCCACATTTTGTGGATGTAAGAAGTGACTGACAGTTTTGGTGAAAAGATTTTACGGTAAAAGATTTTGCTGTATAAGTCTTAATGATATTAAAGGGAAAGGGTATTTTTAAACCTGGGCCCTATTTTTTGTTTTACAAAATTTGGGGTCTGAGTGACTAATACTTAACAAAAGTTTTGGAATTGGTCCAGTTGATTGCTCAAGGAAGGTCTCGCTCTAAAATCTCGTGAGAGGTTGAGTTGTTGCAGGAAGACGAAAGGATCTTACTCTTTAACAAATCGGTCTTTCTCTGTAGGGATCCTTTCCATAATGTTGTCAGACACTTCAAGTAACAGACGGACTTTTCACGAGTGCAATTGACCGTAAGGATCATGTTGCAGCCATTGCAGCCCGTCCGTGGATGTCGACGGAGGCGATCTACTGGACCAATTCCAAAACTTTTGGTAAGTATTAAACATTTGTAAAAATAGGGCCCAGGTTTAAAAATAACAGAGTTTCCCTTTAATGCTTTCATCTTGGCAGCCACATTGGTGTGCTCATTTTTATTTCTTTGAACCAAAATAAGAATGGGACCCGGGTCTACTAATTACTGTAAATTACATCCAAATTCACTTGTTTCTGAACTGCTGGAAGCGGAGAGTGTTCTCAATTCATTGTTCAACACAGATATTAATTTTTCATAGACTGAATGTGGGAACATAATTTGCCATGAATGCACAAACATCTAAAGCACTGTTTGTGTGAGAAGCTGATAGGATTTTGACATCTGTGAGCCTGTTGTTAAACAACTGAGCAAATGTTCGGAAACTTTGTCAAAACCCTGTGTCAGCGCAAAGGCTGAATGCACCATATGAACACCGTACACCATTTACAGGATTTTGAGTCGACTGGGTTGATTAGAGTCTCTGTTAAAGTGGGGCGAGAAGTTTCGTGAAGTTTTATATGTCGGGGGAGGAGGGGGACCGAACGTGGCAACACAGGGGGGATTAGTGTTCTGTTAATGAGGATTAGCGTACAAACCGGTGAAAGGCAACTAAACTGAGCACCACCGTCATCAAACCGATTTAGTTCCTGGCTCCTATTTAGAAGGATTACCAGACAATGTTATCGTAATTACAATTGTTCTACCAATGAGGCTGTTGAAGCTAATTCTTGCCTGTTGTTATTTTACACTGCGTGGCTAATACAGCGGCCAGTGTTTGCGTGTTTTACATGTCCAGGAGTACTTGCTGTGTTAAATTTGCGATGCTAACATTGTTTGCATGTTACAGGTAAAAGTCAGTGTACAGAAACACCAAGAGCATGGCTGCAGAGCAATACAGCAACAGATTTTTCTTTCTCCTTTAGCAGGAGGAAGATTAACCTAAGAAATGTTGTCTTCTTTCTCTCTCCTCCTTTTATGTCCCCCCAAGAAAGCTGCTGCTGCTGTCTGTTTATAGGTTCCACATGGGAAAAGGACAAAGGTTTAAACAGAGGGGGGATTTCAAAAGATAATTAAGGAGGAACGAACAGGCAAACTATTGAAGGAGGCACGGAGGAGGGATTGGGAGCAGAGAGGATAACAGAGGAGCAGAAGCTACCTTTGTTGTGTCTCAAACAAGTGGATCAACTCAGCTGCTTCTCAAACGCCATGAATATGTATTATATCAGGTTATTCATCCGCCGCCATTGTTCCGCTTCAAATGCTGTCCCACCCGAGGAACACTGAGGGAAGACAAAAGAAAATTTGGGCAAATAAAAATGTAACAAAAACAAAGAAAAAACCCGACAGAGCTGTTCTTTTTATGTCCACGCAGGATCTTTTGTGGCATTGGAGGAATCTTCAGAGATGACTCGCTTTTATTCGACCAAATAATGCCATGTTTTGAAGAAACAGCTCTAATTAACATCTATTTGAATAATCAGATTACTCTATATCAGTAGGAATATATAGCATGTATGTCTTTTGTCATTGTGCGCTAATGCACCAGAGGTAATATGAGAAATACTTAACGTTAAACCTCTTTTTTTACAGAAAGATGTAGCAAACTAATTAAGGGGTTTATTGCGGGATGGGTTTCCTACACAATAATTTCATGTGAGGACTCGGCCGATACACATTTCAGATCTTGTCTTCCCATATGCATTCCTATTTTATTGATATTATATTTTCACTATTCTTGGGCTAATTCAACTTTCTGCGCAGCTCTACGGATGGAAATGTCGGCCTGTCGCTTAGTCCACTGCTTTGATCCAGATTGAAATATCTCATTAACTTTTGGATGGATTTTGTGCAGCTATCCATGGTGCCTAGAGGATGAGCCCTACTGACTTTGGTGATCCCCCGACTTTTCCTCTAGCGACACCATAAAGGTTGACATTTGTAGTTTTGAGTGAAATATATCAACTACTGGTTTTCTGGCTTTAACATCAGTAAAGCTCACACGATAGCTTTATGTATATTGTAAATAGTGAATTTTAGGAGGATTAAAGCTATCCTTATGTTTGGTTTTTATCCTTTCCTTAGAATACAGGTACATCTGTTTTTATTTTTTACGACATGTCATAGTGCCATAAGGTGGTCTAGTGTTTATGTGTGGGGAATTTTAGAAAAAACGTGCTTTTTACCATGTTATATCAGTATGGAACTCGACATCCAGTAAATCTTAAAAAAAACAAACTTCATTCAGCATTTTCTCCGCCTCCTTGCGTTGAGATTAAACTGGATTAATTCACAAGAAAGTTTTCTTTAATTAAATGAAACATGAAGAGAAGCTTAGCAGACTGAGTGGCTTAGGAACTCGGATTATGGTAAAGTAGCCATTACAACCCTGAAATAGTTTAGTGCTTGCATGCTAGTACATACTCTAACTAACATGTTTGTGATGATAACCTCCATGATAAAATATGACATGGATAAATAACACTAATTCTAAATGTTGATTTTGTGCTGATTATCTGGGCAATACACACACAAGAGGATAGACAATGAATGTTGAGTGTTTTTTCTTAGAAGGGACTGGCATTCCCAAGTCAAACAATGAACATGAGACACACACACACACACGCACATTCACACACTACACTGGCAAAGACAATAATATAGGTAGCACTCACCTGCAGGGAACAGAGGAACAAGGGGCTAATTAGTGATGATGAGAAGTTAATTTAGTCAGACACCTCAGGTAATAGTCTTCCCCCTCCTGTCTTCATCTCTCTGTTTCTCACCTTACCTTTCCCTCAATCGTTCCTCACTCTGCATATCGCCAACAATTTTCATGTTAAGACAAGGTGTCAAATGTTCTGTTTTGTGCTTTTTTTTTATCCCTTCAGTACGTCTCTACCCCTCTGTCTTTCTATTCATCAAACACACGTACAAACACATATCCACGTGTATTCTTCAGAGATCGGAGAGACTGCAAAGCAGGTGAGATTGTCAAGTCGACTAAGTGGGAAATTGCATTATCTTCTGCTTTGACATTGTTGAATTGTATCGGTGTGTGTGTGTATGTGTGTGTGTGTGTGTGTGTGAGAGAGAGAGAGCAGGCGAGATGGTTCCTGAGCTAAATGTTTGCTAGCAGGTGAGCCTGTTGTTGACAGATGGTGTTTGTGAGAGAAGCTCGCTCCCTGCAGTCTCACACCAGGAAAATGCTCATGCTAACGCAGACAGGCCCACTGTACACACGCACACACACACACACACACACACACACACAGAAACACACGTACTGTACTTGTACATACATAGAGCAGTAACACACCGTCACGAGGTCTCTGACTGGATTATAACCTGTTCCATTTGTGTTGTTCGTGGCCAGTTCGCAGCACAACCAGGTGAGACAGACAACAACATTATTAATGACTAAAATATAATTTATTGATTCTTTACAAATCAGCAACAAGGCACTGAAAGCTTCTAACAAGGGCTACTTGCTTTGAACTCCACCTGTCTGCAAGATGCAATTAAGCCAATGAACGATGGGAGCAGTATATCAGGATGCAAAGTAAGGTCGTCCTCTTTGAAGACAAACTCATTTATGATGGGGACACTTATAAGGGCGAAACACACCCTAACCTGGAACCAGTGTTTTCTATATAAGCCCACACTCCGTCTGTGTCTTGACAGTATAGCGTATCCCGACATGTGGATATGCGGTAACCCCTGGTGACGTGTCAACGCTGCTGTCGTATTTCCCGGGTGTTGACGCACGCAAACTTTTCAGAAAAGCTGCAATTTATAGAAGAAGCATGGATTGGCTCATTGCTGCTACTCCACCTTGACTACTACTTCTATCCCGTATACTCCGGGCATAAATTGAGGTGCGCCAAATGATGAGACGTTCTGCCATTCAGCCGGTGTGTACCCAATAATAGAGTGATATTCTCGAGTCTCACCATGTTTAGTGGTGATTATGTTTTTGTAAAAGTTCTCAAGGAAGATATTCTTGTGTTAGCCAGACGTGATTCAGCCCTGTTCTGTCACCAGCAAACTATACTTTTTAATGCATGCAAAGTTTGCCGGCAAATATGTGAACAATACCGCTCATGTCGCAGCTGCTTGTTTACTCATATGCATTAGTCAAAAGCATGTATATCATGAGTCTAACAGTGATAACTGTATGTAAAATCAGTTGGTTGCCATATATTCTTCTCCAGGATAATCTCTATAAACAGATATCTGCATATGAATTCAGAATCTGTAGGCAAGGGACAGGATTTTGGTATCGGAAGCGTTCTGATTTCCGTTTGTGGAGAACAAAAGAGGCGGAACACACTGGCCGAAATGTAATCTCGGAGCCCATCAGCTATTGTCTGACGACGATTTAGCTTTTAATGAAACTCGGAACCCTAGAGATTAGCTTTTAACACCAAAAACTGAAATTGTGACACCATTTCACTCCTCGGTCGGACGAGCACACACAGACAGCAGCCATTTTGTGCCTCTGAGATCAGATTAGTAGTCTGGTGGCACCGCTTCCCATCAGCAGGTCCGCTCGAGCGTGGCAACTGTGGAGGAGTCACTATTAGAGCTAATGGCAGACTAAACAGCTTTTAAGTCAGGCCTGTTGTGTGTAATGAGACTTTAAGTGTGATGACAAGAGGAGCGAGAGGAAGGACGAACACAGCTACACTGACAACTCAACGTTAAACAACCACTTATTGCTTCTTTAGAGCTTTATAAAGGTGATGAATGAGCAAACCAAAACAAACACGAGAAGAAGTAACTAAACTGTAAGGAAATATGAAAAACTTGTGTCTCAGAAGGGTCAAATCACAGAGCATGAGAAAGTCAACAGAGAGAGGCAGACAGTCAAAGTGTTAGAAAGAGAAGAGAGATACAGCGAGGGGAGGGGGAGCGAGCGAGAGCTCCTGTAATTAGTCAGTTAATTACATCTGGATGATGATCTGCTCGGGGGGATGGATGTTGTTTGAGCTGTGTGTATGAGTGTGTGTGTGTGTGTGTGTGTGTGTGTGTGTCTATCCTTGGCGGCTGTGTACACTCCAGAAAGCGTTTACTGAAATGGGAGTTAATTCTCGCTGTCTGAAGCCATTACGGTATTAATTTAATTTGGGTTAGCTGTCGCTAGCTCATTAACACATCTAATTAATTCATTGACATCAGAATTAAGTTGTTTCACTGAAACTGACACCTCTCTCTCTTATAAGAGAGAGTGGGAGGAGAGGGAGCGACAGATTGAATGAGAAACGGAGATAGAAGAGGAGATGGAGAGGGGGAGAAGGATGATGGATTGAATCATATCTACAAGAAAAATACTATTAATAAATGTTGTTAGCTGTGGTGAGTAGAGTCAATCTGTTATGTAGGAAACAAGGAAGAGGAATGCAGGGTAAGAGGGAACACAGAGGTGTAGATAATGGTTGTTAAAGAGGAGAGAAACGAGCTAGAAAGTCTTTGGTGTTTTATTGCAGTCGTTTGAGGGGTGAGGCCTTATTGAAGAGGACAGCCACTTCTGTGACTAATCACAGAATTTATGGAGGAAAAAATGAAAAGATTACAAAGACTATGACCTTTGTGGGAAGGTTTTTGGCAAACTTGTTTTCATTTTCAGTACAACCAAAACACACAAGTGACAAAATATGCAGTTTGTCATTGGCTTCTGAATGTAGTCAACGCATATCATTGTTCCAAAAATGACTGTTTTCTTGTGTTCCACCTTCAGGTTTAATTATGTTTAGAGACAGAAACATCTTGGTTAAGGGTAGGGGAATGTTTGCATCCCATGAAACAAACAGTGACTGTCAGTAGGAAATGGAAAAGAAAAGTCTCCAGTGTCCAAATCACACATTTGGCTGACCCAACCATCTTTTGCTCCTGACAGATGTGGCACATAAGGGGTTTCAACAGACTATATTAAAGAGCAAAACACTACAGCATAGTAGTACCAGGCAGAACCAATCTATTGTGAGTCTGTGCTAGGACAGTAAAAGGGCAGCAGAGGGCGCTGTACGTTTAGCTGTCAACGCGCATCGCTTTCGCGTCAAACAGGGAAGTTCAGAGGTCAGAGTAAGCTGGTTCAACAAAATGATGATTAGCATTGCTGACCACTGTGTTAAAGGTTTTGCACAGGTAAGAACTGCTATGGTGTCAAAACACAATAAACCCTTAAGTGTTATGGAAATCACAATGGGAATTTAAATGTACATGTGGGGCCGGGATGTGTGTTTGTGTATAAGCGAATCGCGCCAGCGGTTAGCATTAGCGATTCGCGTGCTAATATTAGCATTAGCCTTTAGCATATAGGTAATACACAGTGTAATGAGGATTAACGGTTAGAGCTAGTTATTTTGATTCAGATTAATACAAAATAAAATCAACAAATAAAGTATTTATACACTGTGGTATTGTTACTTTTACTTAAGTAAAAAATCTGAGTACTTACTAACAAATTGTGTGAGCTTCACTCTTAAAATGTTTCGATATAGCATTCACATTTAGGGTCGGGTATTGAAATGTGTCTTTGACATAGAATACCACACTGAAAGCTGGACATCAAATGTCAAGGCAGATTCATAATTTGACTTGGTTGATCAGACGGTTTCAGTCATAATTCTTGTATGGCTGCTTGTGTCTCGACAACATTTAACATATGAACACTTTGGCTTCTTTTCTTAGATGAAAAAAAGGGTATTACACTAAAATATGTTTATTAAAGTAAGTAAAGTGTTGAAGAAAATATTGTTTTGGTATCAGTACCGGACTTCAGGTAGGTATTGGCTCCCAAAGACATTTAAGGGCTGCAGCAGTTTTATTCTCCCCATATTCCAACAACAAAATCTAATACTTAGACACTACACAGAGACTTGACTTTTGCAATGTATAACAAAATTGTAGGTAAGTTTTATCCAGAACTCATCATACTCACCATAATGTTGTGATGTGTAATCAAATGATTTAAATATGTTCACACAGTTCAGATCTCCCCATGTCCTGAGAATATCGGCCAGTTAATTAGACTTTGGAGGGAAGATTATTTTGGTGCAACCTGGCGTGGGTGTGTAGTTAGAGGTGGGACACCTTTGGAAGTGGCACGCAGTGTGAGCCTGGCTAGAGGTAGGGATTATTTGGATGTAACACACAGTGGGTTTCTTGTTAGAGGGGGGCGTCGTCACAGTCTGTCTCTGTGGTAAATTTGATTAAGGCTGGCGGGAGGAGGTGGTCCAACCGTGAACAGGTGCCCCTCACAGCTGAGTCGAGTTCAACCCTTGGTCTCGCTCTCCCTCTCTCTGACATTATACTTCCTGCTCTTTGTTTCTCCCGCCGTCTATCCGTGTAATCTCTCTCTATTTTCACTGCTGTCTCTCCTCGCCACCGCTGCCCCTCTGCTTCATCTGTCTCTGTTTGTCTTGTAATCAGTCGCGGGAATGGAGGCCTCGTAGCACGCGGGACCTCCACCTTGAAACGCTTCTCCATCCTCCGCTTGTCTTTTCTGCTGCGTGACTTTCACTGACCTTCAGAAACCTCACAAGCCTTCTCCCCCCTCCTGTTCACATTATCCCTACTGCCTATGGCTTCACCACCACCCCTCTGTACTACCCACCTGTCTGGCTCAATCCAGCCAAAGTCAGACCACTGGATCAAACCCTGTCCAGTAATACTCATTTATTATGCTCATTGTACTGATATTAGTTTTAATTTGGTGTAAGATGTGAAATCTTTAAAAAACAGAAATCAGTTTTTACAACTCTGGCCCTTTATTTTCGTATAATATTTTTATTTATGTCTTACTTCCTACTCCCTAAAGTAATTGCTGAGATTTGGAAATATCAAGGTCTGACAATGCAAGAGAAAGGAGCGGCTACATGATCAGACAGCTTATCAATTCCACTTTATTTGTAGTTAAACTGAAAGTGATTAGCTTGGTTGCAGACATCTAAATCACCGCCCACATCTCTGATTTTTTTTCATTCAAATAAGTCTGGTGTTGCGCTTATTCACGGTTGTTTTCCCGATTGGAAAAATAATGGAGCTTGAAGGTCATCTTCCCATGGCCTGAAGCCACATGAGCATATACCCAGCCCACCTATGTCTGGGTGCCGGATTGGCTGATGTATTTGCATGTATATGATTGGGTATCTTTTATACTTTTTAACCTTTTAAATGTTTTTTTGCCTCATAACCATCTTATATAAATGTTCTTTTTAATGTGTTTTGTTGTGACACTGATGAAGGCCACAAGCCAAAACGCACTGGTCTGACAAGTTCTTTATACTACAAGTGTTGCTGGAGTATTGACCTCTTCAGACACTTTTCTCTTCTCCATGCACCTTGGAAGTTGGTGAAGTTGTGCCAGAAATCCCTACTCTGCTTCTACAGGTCGTCTTTCCATGACAGAGCCAGAAAAATAGCGACAGAGAAATAGTGATGTGTGCAGATGAGACTGATCAGCTGTACAGGTTGTTGGAAGTTGATCTACAGAAATAATAATAATAGTAAATTAACTTCAGTAATAATACGTTAGCCACTAGTAGGCTTACTTGGAAAATCTCATCAATTATTACATTTCTATACTAATTACTCATCACCAAAAGGTATTAGTTACGTTTGTGACATTACTTTAACATATGCAGAAACAGAAAACAAAAAATCAGGAGGTCCTACTGACATACTGAGAAGGTATCACATGTAAATTGGGCAACCTTACTTTATAGTGCTATACTGTGTCTCTATTCGGATACTTCCGTTAGTACATGCAGTACACTATGTACTTACTTGTGT
This sequence comes from Maccullochella peelii, assembly GCA_002120245.1. NCBI lineage: Eukaryota > Metazoa > Chordata > Actinopteri > Centrarchiformes > Percichthyidae > Maccullochella > Maccullochella peelii. Next base: position 84,219 of record LKNJ01001643.1, read on the forward strand.
AGTGTGTTAATTTTGAGAGTAGTGTTGTCTCAAATCGAACTTGGCTGTTGTGCACTTACCGGAAATGATGATTGCAACATCTGACCTCTTCTTCTTCTTCTGTTTAATGGCGAATCGCAACTGGGCGGAGCATTATCAGCAACATTTGACTGCGAGTGCCACACGCCAAAATTTCTTCCGGCGTGTTTACTCACTTGACTTCAATTCAATTTTATTAAACGTGAATAAAAACAAACGTGCTTTTACTTTTAGCCGTAACAATCGCAACCGCCATTTTCATACGTTGGTGGTCCCTCCCCTTCCGCTGCGTAGCCAAGATGGCGACCATTGAGGGTGAGAAGTGTGCAGCGTTCCACACTCAACTTTCTGACCGTTATGAGTACACCATCCAGGTACTAATAGTGCACTGCATTTTGCCATACTCATACTTGTCAGTGTGAACGCACTTATGCGCTCAAAATAGCAAGAGTAAGTACGGAAGTAGGCAAATTGAGGCACAGCACTAGTCTTTTGTCGGAGGCTAGCCTTCTCACATCACCTCCAGCCTCTCTTCACTAAACAGGCAGACAAAATTGACATCAACCCTGAAGTCCATCGCCTGGTAAGACAAACAACTGACCTGCAAAAGTATAACAGCAACTCTGACTAGTCAGTTAGCATATCTTAGCTGGTATGTTCATGTAAAACATGACTGGAGAATAATTCACTGCCGAACCTGACTTGTGTACACAAAATTACAGGAAGTATGTAAGTTAAACCAGGAAGTAGTTCTGTAAACTGCATGGATGTACTAATGTATAAGAAGAACTGGATACGGCGCCGCCGCTCAGCCTTGCTTCCAATTTTTTCCAGTGGCCACTTGCGGTGTTGCAGCGGAAAATTCCCCTGTGGCCCAAAAAGCATTTTCCCCATAGGCCACCATTGTAAAAGAGATGCCTGTAAAACTGTTGACAGGACACCTCGAACTGCAAATGAGTTCAATTATAACTCTCTCTATGATGAATTTTTGATACTTGGAGGTTTTATATTTGTAAAACTTTCCTCGAGCTACAGACAATGTAAAGTCTATGGTGGCGCCGCCGAACCCGGGTCTTATTATGCATCCATGGTGTGATGGATATTTACAACTGACAGTTTTTTTTCTGGTTTCAGGTTAGTTGGCTAACCTGGGAGTTTGTTTAAAACGTGTCTGATCGTCAGTCAAACTTCTCAGCAATTCTCACAACTCATCAAATAACTTATTATAACCGATAGAAATCATTACCAGAACCACATTAATAAAACCCAAGTTGTAATAAACCAGAAACTATCCTTAAAAGTCCGAGCCTGTCTCCTTAACACTGTGTTAGACGGCTATTCCCAGAGGAGAGAGAAAGAGGAGAGAGTGATCGACAGAGAGAGAAACCTCACCTCCTTAGTACTGAGGAGCTACATCACCAGCTGCAGCAATTAACCCCTTGTTCCTCTGGGGAACCATCAGAAGGTAGAATAGCCTTTAAAATTGCATATGGCTGCAATTAGGGCAGAGAAAGTGATGAAATGATTTGGCTTGAATTTTTCTGTATAGATTTTTTAAGAAATGGCCCTTTTTATAGCACCATAAATTGGAATTAAACGAGTAAAGTGCTTTAGCCTCTCCTCTCCTCACTAGTCGTATCTCCTCTCCTCCTTCCTCTCCTCTATTCTTCTGTTTTCCTCTCCTCCTTTGCTCTCCTTCTTTCTCCTAATTTCTCTCCTCACCTTGCCTCTGTTCTTTTGTCACTCTGTTCCTCTTCTGTCCTCTCCTTACATCTTTTCTCTTCTCCTCTTCTGTGTTTGCTTTCCTTCCTCTCTCCGGCTCCCTCTCTACCTTTAACTCCTTGTCTCCTTTCCTCATTTGCTCTTCCACTCTTTCCTCATCTCCTCTCCTTTTTGTCTTCTTTCCCTCTCCCTCCCTCTGTCCTCCTCCCTTCTCCTCTCTGTTCCTCTCTTTTTTCCGGTAGCTTCCTCTCAACTTATCTCTGGTCATTTCTCTTCTCCTTCTTCTGTCTTTCTTAATTTTCTCCCCTCTCTGTTCCTCTTCTTCCCCTTTTCCTCCTCTTCTCTTGTCTCTTTTCCACCTGTCCTTCTTTACTCTCTTCCTCCTTGACTCTTCTTTCCTTTGTTATCTCTCCTCAGCTCTTCTCTCCTCCCTATTTCTTCATCTCCTCTCCTCCGCTCTCCTCTTTTTTGTTTGCCTCCTCTCCTCTTTTGCTCTTTCCTCATTTCCTCTCTTCACCTTTGCTGCTCTCCGCTCCTCTGTCGTCCCTCCTCTACCTTACCTCTTTTCCTTTCTCCTTCCTCGTCTTGTCTCCTATTTTCCCTCCCGTCTTCTCCTCCTTTCACCTTGTCTCTTCTTTTCTTGTCTCGTCGCTCCTCTCCTCTCCTTCCTCCTCTTCTTTTGTCACGTTTCCTCTTGTCTCTTCTCTCCTTTTTCCTCTCCTCTCCTCCTTTACTCTGTCCTAATTTTCTCTCCTCTTTCTCAGTGCTTCCTCCACTTGTCTCCTTTCCTCATTTATCTTTTCCTCCTCTCATCTCCTCGTTCACTCTTACCCCATTTCCTCTCCTCTCTGTTCCTCTTCTCTCACACTTCCCTTCTTCCTCCTCTCCTCTCCTCTCTCTACTAGGAGTCCTGCTCTCGTCTCCTCTTTACTCTTTTTCCTCTGCTCTCCTCTTCTCATTCCCCCTTATGTTCCTCTCCTCTCCTTTTAATTTTTTTTCCTCTCAACTCCTCTCTTTCCTTCTCTCCTCTTCTTCCTGCAATAACAGAAGGAGATGGCTTAAGCATCTGTGTCATCAGTGCAGATTAATGTTCTAATAATATTCACAGATGTCATTTCAAAATTCTCCATTTGTTTATTTTTGCTCTCTGTCTCTTCCAGAGCTTGCCTGCTCTGTCGTTTTTTGCCTCCTTTTCTTTCCCTTGTCAATGAATCACAGGACTAATCACAGGCTCATCACGGGCTTCAAAGCAGCCACTTAAGAGCGCCTGTCTCATTCGAGTGTGACACACACACACACACACACGCCTCTCCAGCAGCAGTGTTTTTGAATCATTCTTAATCGGGATAATTACACATGAGAGGAACTAAATGAGCGAAGGGTTGAGTAAAAAGGGGGCAGGACAGTGAGAGCTGATAGTGGAAAAAAGGAAGGGGGAGGGAAGATGGCAAAGAGCTTCCTGACACGTTTGTTCATTTGCTTATTATTTTGCTGCTGTAGTTGTTTGTTTACTCATTAAGGATAATCCAATTAAAGCACTTAAGAGCAGCTTAAGAAGAAGCATACACACAAACACATCTCAGAGTGGGTCTAGTCTTGGAGAGAGGACAGGTTGTGGTGGGGTCTGTAAAGCCTGCAGTTTCCACCCCTCCCTGCCACTACAAACAGGGCTTCAGGAAAGCGTGCCAGGGGCTTGGGGCGCTGAGACCATAACATGCCTCCATGGCGGCTCCGTGTTGGCTCCGGAGCTGGTCAGTCGCCTGCCTGCCTGCGTCCCCCCGCAGCGCTTTCCTGTCGTGTGTTGGCTGACTGGTCCCCCAGTGCACATATGCCCACTTACACTGTGTTCCTCTCTAATTAGCTGCTCTTGTCTACACAGGCGCACAGGCTTTGTTAAAACATTGCTATGCCGTTCCTGGCATGTTCCCGTCGTGTAAAAATGAATCCTCCTCACATCATCAGACGATAGGGCGGGTTCATTAATCCTGGCCTTGTGCGTTGCACACTGAACCAATAAAGAGGATGCTCATGGCTCTTTTTACACCAAACAAGCAATAATAATCTGGAGGGCAGGGAGTGCAGGTTACCTTGGTAACCTGAGGGTGGAGAGATGCCTCTTACCTCATTTCTGTTGGTTTTCGATGAGTCATTTATTTAATCTACGAGATCCCTTGTCTGCTTACAGCGAAACCAGCTCTGCTTGTCCTCTAGTCATTTTTCATTACTCTCTAACCAAATCAACTGTTAGATTTTTTCTTTGTTAATTCTTCTTCCTGTGATAGAGGGAGAGGATGCGAGTGACTCTACTTTAGAGTTTGATCATTAATTATTAGTCTCTGGTTCCTCTGAGGAGAGAAGCTGATGACAGCTAATTAAGGATGAAGTGATGTATATGCTCTCTCTCCCACTCTCTGTTTGTCCCCCCCCAGTCCCTAGTCCCCCCCCCAGTCCCCCCTCTCCCTGCCCACCTGCCAAATCATATGCTGGAGCTATAGACTGTAAATATCCAGAATAAATGTGGGCACAACGGCATCACACATTGTGTTTACCACATGCTCCAGTGATCTTTTAGCGGAGTGGTACTCATCCTAAATATGGAGGATTTCTTTGTTTTTTTTTTGTTTTTTGTGGGCTGTGAGGTGAAATATTGGGGTATTTTAAAGGATAAGGCTGGCGTTATTCCATATTTTTCTTGTCAACAAATCCCATGAAAAGACCAAAACCAACAATCCGTTAGCCCAGCTCTGAAAACTTTCTGACTTCTAGGGATGGGTATCGTTAGGATTTTATTGATACCAATACTTATCGATACTCTTATTGATACTAGTCTCCAAAATTTGGTGAAAAAAATAAAGACATGACAAGAAAAGATGTGAAAAGATTCAACACTTATTTTATTATTACTCTTTTTTTTGCAGAAATAAGTTCAATTGATAATGTTTCTCTGGAAGGGGGGGGTGGTGGTAACTGGGGTTCAGGGCTGTGGTCATCTCCCTGCAGTTGAAAATATTAACAACCATAAGCAATACAAAATTAGTTTTCTCTGGTTGTCTGGGCAGCTCACACTAAAACTAAAGCTACCTAGCAGTTAGCGATTTATGCTATGCTAGCTACTGGCTAATGTTACAGAGCATACCTAAACCAACTGGACTCCACTGTAGTGAAGGGCTGTACATCTTTCACAATAAACTTGGCGACAGCTCTGTGGCATTCTGCTATTTTTTCCTGTCATTTTCCCTCGTCTAGCGATGGAGAACGGGTTGGACTTCGCTGTCTGACTTCTGCTATCCACTGACGAAGCTGTGGCTGCTGCTTGACTGACGTTGTCTATGGGATTTAGGAACATAAATGATTTAGAAGTGCTTAAAATCGATGCTAACTCTGTCCTGACTGAGCGTCCTGAGATAATATCTACAGACTACGTTTATAATGATAACCAGTGTTACCTTGACTTGACGAGGTCACGACAGTCGCCTTTTTGGTTTGGCAAACCCCGTCTGCATCGGAGCCAAGAGGCTGCGCTGTGGACGCAGGTACAGCAGCCGCTTTGCGAAAGCAGTCAAAACGCTGCAATGCTGCACATTTAGAGAATGTTGTATTTGTAAGTGTTTCATGAGGTTGCTGCTGTTACCCCCTTTACATGCCTTTTTACATGTATTGCATCAAGCTGCATTTTCATTCCATTTAGTCAAGTGAGCCCACACTTTTGAATGCTTTGCCCTGTCAGCCATGCCCGAGAGCACAGTTAACACAGGGTTACGTAACATAATCGACTGACGCCGGCAGCTTCGTCATCATTAGGGGACGGTTATTGGACAGCTATTGGAATGAATTAATGTTATGTAAATACCGATAGCAGCACCGTTTGTCCAGGAGCTTATCAATATTTCAGTACTGACCAGTCAGGAACCGGTACCAATTTAGGACCGGTTTTCGATACCCATCCCTACTGATTTCCCTATCCTGTCTGTGGCTCTAGCCCATTCATTCCTGCTGAAGATGTAAATCTTTTAATTTTTTAAAAAGAGCTCATTAACATAACAGCTGGGCACTGTAGTGTTAAGCAAACATTTCACTAACAGGAGTAAATAGTGCATTTGTTGGGGACTATTTTCAGTTGTGGATTAATACACATTTGGTGTTCTAGTCCGTATTTACAGCAGCAGGAAAAAGTGTACATGGGATTTACTCAAAACAAACAGAAGTGCAGCAAAACTGTTTGGTTTTAGCTTCATCTTCCTGCATAGCGTTGTCTGTTGTGTTGATTCACCTCCAACCAGATCCACAGAGAAGTGACTGGCGGATAGATCACCATGTCACTCCTGCTTTTCTTCCTCTGCCCTCAAACAGTGACGATGATGTCTTTATGACACGTCCCCGGGCTAGAGAAGGGAAGGAGGAAGAGAGGGAGCCAAGGAGAGAGAGAGAGAGAGAGAGAGACAGAGAGAGAGAGAGGTGGAAGGAGGAAGGAGGTGTTATTTTTAAGGATGGAAAATTGTGGCACATTGACCACAGTTGGACCACAGCTACGGCAAGAACGGCCAGACAAACAAAACGTGAACTGAAAATTTAATTCCAATTTTCTGAATAAGAAAAAGAAAACAATTTTAGAGATTCATACACAGGATAAACGATGAGACAGGTCATTATTTTGTTTTAGTTGTAGTATTTTTTCTCCCCTTCCAACCTCCCCCTCCTGTCCCGCCATGCCCACCCCGCTGAAGCCTTTCGCTTGAATTTGTGGTGACTCCAGCAATAGCAACACCAGTGGAGGAAATCATTTGTGCCTCCAGGCGAGTCATTACAGAAGCAGAGTGTGAGATTGCAGTGACAAAACTCTGTCTCTGGCCTCACGACCAGCCAGAGACCAGCATGCCTCTCCACACTCATTACTTCCTCTCCTCTCCTCTTCAAATTTTATTTTCATCACATCCTCTTTTTTCATTTCAACATATTTTTATTTCATTATGCATCAGTTCAGATTCTGATTTAAAATATTTCAAGTAGTTTGTACTTGGATTATGTTCCATTTTTTTGGCACAATTTTCTCTTATCATGTTTCCATAAGAGCACTTCATTTCTCCCAACAAAAAAAATCATATTGCATTGGCATACAAAAGTAAAAATCACTCATTTTGAAAGCTTAAAAGGTAAAAACAATAATCCAAAATTACTCAAAATTCAAAAAAAGTTAAAATATTGAATCACTCCCAAATGTACTGATATGTATTTAAATACACAGACAACAGCTAAAACAGATATTTTAATAGTTTTCAATGTCTATGCAGGAGTAAAACGGGCCAAAAATGGTAGTTATGATCACATAAGAAGCACTTATTTATATTTTAAATACAGACTTATGTGAATATACCTGTAACATATGTGTAGACAGAATTGTATATATGGAATATTGTTTGGAGCTATTGTTTTTATTTGATCATGTGAGATTATTTTATACATTTGTATTGTGATATTTAAGTCGATTCAGAAACTATAGGCCTAACTGTGGCTTTAAGAAGAAGCCAATCAACTTTGAGACTTTTATTTTGTGGTTATTTCCAAAAAGGACATTTTGACCGACAATATTCAAAACAAGCTAACTAAACAAGACTTGTCCTCTTGTATTTTGCAGGCTGTTTTTGCCCTCGCTGGCCAGAAGGTGTCAGCTCTGTGTTGGGTAGCAGGCCGCAGCTACGCACACAATACACACACGTACACAAAGCTGGGCGCTACGGCCCACTGATGTCCAGCTGCTCCTGTCAACACTCCGCTACAGCGTGTAATTCACCCTCACACACAATGGCAGCTGAGACCTGAGAGGAGCCCCCGCCACCCCCAACACACACACACATACACACACATATAAAGAAGTCTGAAGGGATAGGAGGGAATAAGAGGTGGAAAAGAGAGAAACTGTAAAAACATGAAAGTGGACAGAGAGCTGGACATGGAGAGGCAGAGTTGTGGGTGACAGACGCACTGAGAGCCAGACAGACAAAGAGGGGGGGCACTGTGTTTAAGTGGCCTAATCAAGGGACCACCCCTTCAAAGGGAGTGCTGGTGTGCGTGTGTGTGTGTTTGGGCAGGGGGGTGTTGGGGGGAGGCTGGGTGGGTTGCACACACATGGACAGGCTGAGTCCAAGTTCCCCTGCAATTATCAACTTGCCCCCCCCCCCCCCCACTTCCTCCTCCACCCCCTTCATCCCCTGAGAGACCCAAGCTGCTGTACCCATCAACAACTCATTCAGGCCTTAACAAAGCAGCACCACGCCTACCCACACACTTACACACACACACACACTCACACACATTTTACAACTGTGCAGCCCAGTCGATTCTGAAATTAAGGGAACATTTTGATGCGATCTGTAGCTCTGATTCTTTTTGGTGTCGTCTTTTGCCATTGATTCTCACACTATACTCATTCCATTTCTTAGCAATAGAGATTTCACTATTGCAGTCGTTTTTGTAATTTTTTTGCTGGTTTCCACATGAGAATGATTCAAAAAACAAATTGAGAACAGAATAGAGAACACATTTTCACATGTCTTCCGCTTTTCTCATTCTTTCTCATTTTGGTTGTAAAGGTCATGTCAGAGATCTGTTAAGGGAACAAGCTGTTTTAATAGACCCTTCCCCTGTGTAACAGAAGCTTTTTATGTGGTAACCCATGCAGTATCCTGCCGCCTTTTACAGAGAAACTGTATGAAGCACAGGGGAAACTCGCTGTCTGTGAGTGTGTGTGTGTGTGTGTGTGTGTGTGTGTGTGATGTACATGGCCTGGCGTGTGCCGGTCCACACGCTGAACATGCCCTGAGGGCATCATCTCACCCGCGGCACTCTTAATGTGGAGTGCTTGCTGTGTGTTTGTGTGGACAATATATGCATTTATGCATCTGAGTGTGTTTGTGTGTGTGTTCTCTAATCCTTCAGTAATAAGGTTGGCCATGGTGCATCAGAGATAAGGCATTAGGCTGTTGACCTCTGACCTCTACTTCTGTTGAATACGGAAAACCGGTCACTAACACCCAGGAGAGGCCATGTTTAAGAGGCGCAAACTGCTTAATGAAATCAGTTTATGTGTGTGTGTGTGTGTGTGTGTGTGGTAATTGAGCCAGCATTATAAAACAGCTGTATTTAAAGTGTTGTCTTGCATTCTGCATAAGCTTCAATAACTGAGGTGTTTGAAGATGATTAAATCAAGTTTTTTTAACAATGGAATAAATGTCAGCTGTTAATGTTTTGTTGCCACTTGACAGCAGTTGTGCCGCTCAACACAGAGCAGCATTTGGTGTTTGTTGTTACTCCATTATAAGACCCCTCTTACACATAGAAACTGTGATATTTGTTAATTTGTACCTTTTTAACTGGTTTAAGTGTTTTGGTTCGGTGGATTTCACAGACAGAAGAAGATCCTAATTGATGTTGACTGTAAAACTTTGCAGGATCGTAGAGCTGCAAGATTGGCAACAAAGGAAGTTATTATGGAGTAATGTATGCAAAAAGACAGTTTACAAGATGACATAATTTCCAAGTTTCCCAGAGCAAAACGAACTTTATACTTGCGGGGTGAGAGCTTTGTAGGATCCAAAAATGTGTTTGTGCAATTAGCGAGAGAGAATCATTGTGATCTGTGGGGAAGTACTGCTCACAAATTGCTTTTGTGAAACAGGCCACTGTCTTGTTAACCCGTAGCTGGGTGAGTAACAGGTGAGTAGTTCTGGCAAAATTGCAAATTTTTTTTGCCATTTTTAGAAAAGTAATGACATTTGTGTTGCACTTAAATGCCCCTTCCAGAGTCTAATCTGCTGCTTTGGTCCTTCTGTGGCCGTGTGGTCTCAGAACCGCACCACATAACATCCCCAGTTTGAATCTAAGGGATCAGCATCTAATCCCTTGTGAGCGGTTTGAATGCTATACAAAAAAGTGTAATCATAATCATAAGTAAAACGTGAATAAGAATAAAAATATGTGTAATTTTGAGGCCGAATCTCTCGAAGACCAAGTCACTTTCATGCCTCAACTGAAGTGCTTGCTAGGTGGGCTGCGTCTGACAGTTTGTCTAACCTTCTGAAACAGACACTTCAGACAGGCAGTGATTGGCCAGGTGTGCAGAGGTGAGAAAGTTGGCAGGATTTGAACTTTTTTCATTCTTCACTCAAACTACTTCTGATGCTTTTTGCGTGTACAAGAGACTGTCCTCCCTAAAAATACGGCCATATAGGTTGTCTGAGCAGCAGCTTATTACGACCCATATTTACGTTTGTATTTATGGTGACCTCTAGTGGCCGTAGTAACTATGGCAACACAGGACTTTCACCCAACGGTTCGTGTCTCGTGTGAAACCAAAAGTCAACGTTGACTTATTTTAAGTTACGTACGTAAGTTAAGTTGCGTTGGTAAGTCACGTGACATAGCTTAACTTACTAAACTTAACTTAGTAACATACTTACTTGAACCCAAACCATGATCTTTTCACAACGTTAACGTTATTATTGTTTCCATGACACCGAAGGTCCGGTACGCCTATATATGTCGTTTTGGGAGTCATTGGCAAACGACCTATTCTGTCACTTATGTTGGAGGACTTGTTGGTGAACAATCGTGTGCGACACCATGAATGTCTTTATGGAAAAACTGTTCAAAAGTGTGAACTCTGATCCCCATTTGTACAATTCACTGAATCTCACCCCTCCTCTGTGATGACAGGTTTTATTTTACCCCGTCTTTTAGTGGCCAATTTGCTTGAGACATGGTTGGACAACACTTCATAAGAGCTAGTTTGTTTCAAGCATACCTCGACCTTTAGCGTGTACGACTCGTATTTTCTTTTGTTTTAGACTTTTTGCCTCTCAAAAAAAATCCTGTAGGATGAATAAATTCTCTCTTCTCTTATTTTATCTTTATCTTGTCTTCACTTCTGCATTGTTTCATCTTTGTGTGTGTCTCGGAGAGTTGTGTGTGTCAGGTACTTAACCGGCTTTGTCCGGGACACTGAAGACATTCTCCAGCCTCTCCTCCACTCCATTAGGCTGTAAGTGGAGGCGGAAGTGTATCAGATGTGTGTGTGTGTGTGTGTGTGTGTGTGTGTTGTGTCGATATATATGTGTGTGTGTTTCTGGTGCGTGGGGTGTCACTTCGGCTGTATTGGGGTCAGGTTGGGAAATATAGAAGCTTCCAGGCACTCAGCACGTAATTGAAAATCTATTTCGCTCAAAGTGAGGAGAGGGAACGAAAGAGTGGAGAACAAATGAAAGAGGGAAGACAGACGGAGGAGGGGGAGGGGGGTGGGGTGGGGGGCAGGTGACCAAAAGATAATGGGGAGGGGGAGGAGGAGAGAGTATATAGGGAGGAAGTAACTGAGAATGAAGGAGATATTATTTTAGAAGGTGGAGGGTGAGACAGTGGAGGAGGTGGTGGAGGTGAGGGAAGGACAAAGCTGGCGGTGGAGGGTGAAGAGGCTTCACCGCCGTCCTAAGTGGATAAAAAGCAAAAGAGACGGCTGAGAACAGTTCGTTTTTCTGTCCTAGTAAAGACTTCCTCCCTGTATTATCCAGTCCGTACTGATCTGTCACAGTGTGTCTCTGCATGTGTGCTTCTGTTACTGTGATCCCTACTTGTAACACTCACTCCCAGGCTGTAGTCCGAAATAAAGCTGTATACATGTGTACATATCACATATATGTCATATAATAGTACAGAGTATTTAAATATATCAAAATAAAAGTCTAAAGGCCTTTACACACCGGGGGCGTAGTTTTCGTGTGATTAATTTGCACGTCAGTATATTTTTTCGAACTGCTGTTTTTGTCACGAGTGCTTTCACACAGAAAGCAAATGTTACGCGGCGAAAAAACGACGTAATTGTTTTTCGAAACGAGGTCGATTTTTCAGAGCTTCCACACAGCAAATAAAGGCATCATGACAAAGGACACAAAATTATAAAGACAATGAAGTCAAGGACAGCGTGTGGAGCAGCACCGCCGGATGCAGGATAGTGAGTAGATTAGTTTACGTTTGGATGTAGAGTAATTCGCAGGTGAGTATTTCACATTTTCGTGCCGTTTATTCGTTACGTCCCTGGTTTGTAAAGGTCTTAAGACATTACAATTTAAAATGTGCATTTGTACAGAAATATTGTTCTTCAGGACAAGAAAATATTAATTTTACTGCTATTATTGCTATTAATAGTCATTGTAGTAAATAAAACGTAATGTTATTGTGTTTTTGTTTTGCTAATCTCACAGACAGGGCACTGATTAAATGTATAGACACTGTTGTTATATTAAAGGCACAGTCTGTGATGCAAACATAAAATACAAACACCTGCTATACCTCTCAAATTGATTCACAGTTCTTTTAATACAAAAAGACGAGAGACGACAGCGAATCTATTTTTTTTTTCTGAAGCTGCTAAAAGTTTGTTTACCAACAGAAATGTGCATGAATAATTATGATAACACATTCTGTAACAAATATTCTTCAATGATGTTTTTGAATGTATCTCGCATACACTAAATGGTATGGTCCGGAAATTCTGGATTTGGCCATTAAATAAGCTGTATCAAAGCTTTACTCACTTCAGTGTTTCTACTTCTCAGTATAGGCAAAAAAAAAAAAAATATATACATAATGAGGTAACACTTATTGTTTAAAAAAAAAAAGAAATATACTTGTACATATAATGTTAGTTTAGGCAGAGCACTAAGTCCTGCTGATCATCATTAGCTTCTTCACGATTAGCAGCTGACTAATAACATCCACTCATATTCATAAAGGTGTATAAAGAGCTGAAGTGAAAGCGGAACTTCCAGGTTCTGTCGTAAAATCAGAAGTAAGACAACTGCGTTTAAAATTCCACTGATACCATTTGTAATTATAAATAACTAAAAAACTCCATATGTCCATTTACTCCATATGTTTAGATTAGGAAAAAAAAATCTAATATCTTTGTTTATTCAATATTGCCCCATTTCCCATAAGCCCTAGGCCGTAGCAGGTTAAACGTCACACCTCGACAAAAGAGGCGAGTCCGTGGACGAGACGAGGAGCTGTGGCTAGTTCTCACATGTTTGCAATTACAGCAAGACAGAGAGGAGCGAAAAGTTTTATACTGCATAGATTACTAAATGCTATAAAATGTGAAAGTGACTTTAGACGAGAGTGTTGGTGAGTTTTATGGATGTGAACGAGACCAAGTTACAGTGATGAAAGTACCTGTGTTGCCGCCCATGGGAGCTGTTGTATGCTAAAATAAAATGAATCGTTGTTAAAATCACAAAGGTTTCAAGCTCTAAAAGCAAGTGCTGTAGTGGATGCCAATTTTTTCTGGAATATGGAAAGTAAACCCGAGGCAACATGCTTTATTTTTTCAGAAGAAAATGAGAGATTGCTTTGAGTTACAGAAGCTAGTGGCGAGGCTAGCCCGGCTCTCTATGCAGCAGCCTTTAGCCTGACTCCTCTCACTAGTGCTCTGCTGATGCCTTTGTGCCAACGTTGTTTGCTGCAGCAGCTTCCTCCATCCTCAATGATTTAAGCAAAGACTCGTTGCTGCTCGGATTCTTTGAGAGCTCCTTTCCCTCCAAATTTAAACATATAACCATTTTTTTTTAATTACTGGTCAGCTCTTTTACAAGTGTTTCTAACTGAACTGTTAAAGCGCTGAAATTGCAGTATGGTGTAAAGACACAGATGTGCACTTAACATGCATATTACACTTCACTGTATTGACTTTGCACTCAGGTTTTACAGTGTTCACTAAAAACAGTTGCAGTGTTTTACTGCTTTGTGTCCGGGGGGCTTTAATGACGAGCTTTATGTTGTCGTGTTACCACCAATGCTTTTTTGGTGCGAATGACTTGTGTTTTTATTTTTATGACCATCGGAGCAGCTGTGAAATTGTCACTACTTTCACACCTACCACAGCTGCCTTCTTGGATAAAACGGCACCTGCATATGTTGTAAATAGCTTCAGAATAAAAAGACTTCTGGTACTATGAACTGAAGTTTAAATGAATATGATCGAGGGTTACATTGTTATTTCTGTGTCTAAAGACAATAAAACTAGCATATCTCGACTGTTTCTCACATTTGTTTATCTGGACGATTTTTATATTTCTATACTTGTGATGACTTCATAATTAATAATAATTAATTCCTGCAGTCATGACCCTCACCTCAACCCTAATCCTATGCTTAATGTAAACATAGCTTTAAACTTTACCCTAAATGAGGACTTGTCAGAATATTCTTAACTTTCTAAAACTCAAGTTGGTCCTCAAGAAGATAAAAGTACAATAGCATATGCAGTAAAGCTTTGGCGAATAATTTGTTATTAGACAAGAGTTTTTGCCATTCCAACAAACTAAAATTGCACTTTTAATTAGTGGAGCAGCAACAACAAGTAACAAGCCAACCACAGAAACGTGCCTGTGAACACACACACACACACACACACTGACAGAAACACTGACAACACTTCACCTCATTAAACCCACGAGTCTGTGAAAATGAAAGGACAGGATCTGAAGAGGCAAAACAGCGATTCTGGGAAACAAGAGAGAGCTGATTCTATTATTCACTGCTGTAAAGAGCATAGAGTGCAGATATGAGACAACAGAAGCAACATAGAAAGTCTATTTTGTACTAACAAAATAAGTGGTTAGATATTCTGTGTCTATATAATGTTATGTCTCTGAGTCTGTGCCTGTTCAGGCGAGGACAGCCTGGAGGTTTGGGGCTGACGACATCTTATTGCTTCAGGTTGGACAGTGGATCGTGGTGGGAAGTGACAGGAAGCACAAGCGGCAAGTAAGAGAGGGAAGATGAAGACGCTTTGACTCAGTGACGGATCAAACAGGCGGTAGAAAGTAATATTTGAAGTGATTGACCTCACTGATTGTTGTGAACATCAGAACAGTCTGAACCTTTATGTGCTGAGTACATTAAAGGCCAACATCCACAAAAATGTTTGTACGGTTTGAATGTGATACATGAAAGTTCACATTTTGGAATCGATCCATATCCGGATTAATTATTGATTTTTTTTAAAAGATATTTTATGGGCATTTTGGCCTTTTTTATTTAGTGACAGCTGAAGAGAGACAGGAAGGGCGGGAGAGAGACGGGATGACATGTACAGCAAAGGGCCCGGGTCAGAATCGAATCCCGGCCGCTGCGGTAAGGACTCAGGTGAGCTATGAAGGTTTAGTCATTATCTAAACTGCTATGGTTTATTTATTAATTATTTTGCGTAAATGAGGATTGTTTGTAAAGTCAAAATTTGGTGAAAATCGCTCCAGAAAACAAAAATAACACTACAAAGAACACAATTTAGCTCATCCATCCACATGTGTCCATGAGTCTGTATGTGTGTGAGAGATAGATAGTGAGGTCGGGGATGAATAGTGTGTGTGTGTGTGTGTGTGCGTGCCTGAGGCCTCTTCATCTCATCAGTGGAAATCTATTCTGCTCAGACTCATCCAATAAGGTGGGTAATGATACTCCACTCTAATATTGGGAGTGTCCAAATTGAACACATTTAAACTTTAATGCAAGTCAACTCCTGGGGAGAATGTAATCTGCGTGTGTGTGTGTTTTAGGGTTTGTGTGTGTGTGAGCCCAATGTGCATCTGTGTCTGTGCAATGTAAAGCGCTTTGAGTTTTTTTTTTTTCTCTGTTGTTCCACTAATGAATTTAAATATGTTGAATTACTTTTAAGAAGGAGGTGAGAGGTGAGACGAGAGCGTGTGTGAAGTGCTGCCGAGAGGTTGTTTAAGCAGTTGAAGTAACAGTGTTTCTATGTTTAGAAGCTCCAGCTGAGACGAGCTCGGCGATGAGAAAAACACATTGCACACCTTTCAACTTCGCTCCCCTCATCCTCCGCCGAGAGAAAGTTCACGCTCTCTTGGTTTTTTCCTGTTTGAATGTATAGACTTAAAGGTTTGGACACTTGTTATATAATATAAAGAGTCGGTCTAGACCTGCTCTGTATGAAAAAGTGCCCTGAGATAACTTTGTTATGATATGGCGCTATATAAATAAAACTGAATTAAATTGAATTGTTTTTTATATAAATTGTTTCTGTTCTATTCCGCCTTATCAATAATTTACTGCAGTAGACCATGCAATAGCCACTTTACTCTCATTACATTAATCACAAAGTTGTATTTTCATGTAAAATACAAAAAACTAATCCACCAAATGAAACTTTGTAGCCATGCTTTGTGTTAGTTTGCTAATTAGCAAATGTTAGCAATGCTAACACCCTAAACTGAGATTGAAAACATTATACAAAAACATTATATAAAGTAAACGTTAGTTTATGAAGTTATTATAGTAACTGTTTCATTATTAAATAAAAGTTGTTGTTTTTTATTTAAAAAGTTTTGTTTTATACACATTACTTTTTTTTTTTTTTTTTTGATTTGATTTGGATTTTTTTTTAACCGAAAAGTTCTGGCTATGATGTCGGCCTTATTAACTAACTGCAGTAGACCTCTAGTCTAATTTGTTATCCACACATGCTTCCTTGCCAAGAGTTAGATGAGAAGACTGAGACCACTCTCACTAAATATAAAGCTTCAGTCAGCAGCCGGCTAACTTAGCTTAGCACAAAGACTGGAAACGGTGGGAAAAAGCTAGCCTTCCTTTGTCCAAAGGTAACAAAATCCGCCCACCAGCACCTCTAAAGCTCACTAATTAACACGTTGTGGCTCGTCAGCATGTTAGCATTATCTCTTTGAGCATGTTAGCATGCTAAAGTTAGCATTTAGCTCAAAGTACCGCTGTGCCTAAGTAAAGCCTCACAGGGCCGTTAGCAGTGCTGTAAACTCGTATTCTTGTTTTGACCTTTCAAATGAATGGCTGAAAAAGTAAACGTGTATTATTGTGTACAGATGATAAAAAACTGGAATATTTGTTAGTGTTTCATTTCGATGTGTTTAAGTCAACTGACTTTGTCTACGAGTTTGTGTGTGTGTGTGTGTGTGTGTTTCTGTGTACATGTGTGGTGTTTTGCCACTAATCCATGAAGAATCCTCTTCCTCCTACATTTCCTCTTCCTCCCAGGATGTCAGGGTCACATCAAAGGAAAAGCAGTGACCTTTGACCCCGTGACCCCAGTTTAGCAGCTTTACGAGCGAGCAGGGCGAGAATCCATTAACTACAACAACAATTACGATGAAGCTGGCAGAAGATTTAAAATTGAGTAAATGTTGTTAACTGTAAAAGCCACAATGTTAACTCCATGATAATTCCATTTAAGGACAGGTAATGAATAATTATAAAACAGTTATTAATTACATAAAATTGTAACACAGCACATGTTATTATTAACATGAAAGAAGTAAACCAAATACAAATTATTATACCAAATTCGACAATGACAGTGATTTGTTCCGTCAGTAACAATGATTACAGTATCTTTAATAACTTCTTTTTTTTCAGTTTTTAATGTTTCAATGACACAATTATTTTGTACCTGATGAGATTATATTCCTTGTTTTCATAACTAATGAAAAATGATAGGGCAAACTGAAAGGCGCTTAAAATGCTGAGTGCTGTGTGCGCGCCTGTGTGCGAGTGCATTTGTGCTTGTAAATGGGGCTAACCTGCATTTAAAGCAGCCCTCGGCATTGCTCCCTGTTTTTGTCTTTCTCACAATGAGTAACTTATCTAAACCATCCCCTCTTCAACGCTCAACTTCAGCTGCCTATTTATCCATTTTGGGTTGCGTGCAGTCCGTCGTTAGTATTCCAGTACACACCTCAACAAAGCCATTATCATAAAAACACACACATTCACATGCAGATGGCTGGCTCTTAGCCTCTTAGCTCTGCAGCTAATGGTGCTAGCCACTTAATTAAGGTCACTTATGGACAAACTCTGTTAGCATGGGCACTAATAAGTACTGCCCAGACAATGGGACTGTGTGCGCGTGTGTGCGAGTGTGTGTATGGTAATGATATTGCTGTAGATCCTGACCTGCAGTCTCCATTACCTCCAGCTTATTGAGTGGTTTGTTTTGCAGAGTGGCTCTTAGAGGTGGGTGTCATTGAAATTTCACTAGATGGACAACTGGACACTTTAGAAAATGCATCACAATACATTTTGGGCTGAAGTGTGTGTGTGGCCCAGTTGAGGGGCATCCAGAGACAGAAAAAAAGAGATAAAGCGTCTGCAGTTTTCTCACCAAAACCCATGTGGAAACTGAATATCCGACACATCGTTAATTTATAGCCCTCTGCTTTCCTCCTCTTCTCCCTCAGTCCTTTGCTCCTGTCCTCCCTTCCGGAGCCTCTCCTCAAGTAGCCTCATCTAAAAACAATTAGTTCCCCCAAGCAGACTGACCAACCAGTCAGCTTAGAGAGAGCGTCTTCTGTGTGTATATGTGCGGCTATGTGTGCGTGTGTGTGGTGTTGTCCCGCTGGGGAGCATAACATTGCCCTCCAACATCACCGCACAGGATGCTTCCGAAGACTTGGTGACCTTTCACCTCCAGTGGTGGGGATGAGAGATGAGGGGAAGCAGAGGAGAAAAGGGGGGAAGCACTAGGAAGACCCTGCTGGCCAGTCATGGCAGCTCGGTGCAGGATGTAGGAAGCACTTTTGGACCCGATTTAGTACAGTAGGTGTTTAATGTGCAACAGTATCAAAAGTTGTAGTGTGTAATTTTATTTTGTGTTGTGGCATCTTGTATCATCATCATATCTTTTCCAAACTTAATGTAACGTGTCGTGTCGAATCTTACCATATCCCATCATTTTATTCTATTCTAGCCTATCGTATCCTATTAGTATCTTTTCCTAATGTAACATAAGTAACGTAACATGCTACATAATAAGCTAATGTATCTTTTCATAATGTATCGTAACGTCACGTGTTGTAATGTCTTATTAAATCCTACTGTATCCTATTGTATTTTTTCCTAATGCAACGTATCATAAAGTGCTGTTGTATCTTTTGTAACCTAATGAAACTAGAAAGTTTCGTATCTTCTCAAATCCTATTGCATCTTATCGTATTTCTTTCTAAATGCAATGTAACATAAAATAACGCAAAGTAATGTAATGTAAGATGTTATGTCTCATCCCATCATATCCCACCTTATCCTATCTTTATCTTTTCCTAAAAAATGTAAGACAACGTTACATAATGCAAAGCAAAGTAATGCAAGGTAACATAAAGTGCCGTGCCATATTCATTCATATCAAATACAACTGTATCTTCTTTTCTTATACTAGGTTCTGATTGGCTGGCAGGTCCCAAAACATCCTCAACAGAGTTCATCAGAGAGACTTAATTGTCAGTCAGCTGTTTTACTTCACTGTCTTTTCCGTTATTTCCATATATTAGGACTCCCCGCCATGTATTTTCTCACATTCGGTATCATACCGTCATGTCAGCACAGTATCACACTGTTTCACATTTTACTGCATCAAATTATATTTATTCTATTGTATATGTCCTCACAGGGACACTAAAGAACAGCTGTTTCTTTCTTTCTCCATTCACTTCCGCCAATAACCAATCCGTCTTTCACCCTCACTACCTCTATCTTTTCTTTCTGTCTTCACCTCCTTCCTATGCTTCCTCTTCCAGCTACATGTTATACCTCATACCTTACATTTTTATACCATATACTTCTTTCCCCAACTTTCATGGAAGGCCACCCTTTTTGCCTTTTCTCTTATTTTCACTTGTGATGCTTAAATCTGCTGCAGGAGCATTGTACGCAGTCTCACGATCAGGAACCCAAAGTTCAGAGGTCAGATAAATAGTTGTCAGGAGGGCCTCATCCCAGGAGAGAGAGAGAGGGAGAGAGAGAGAGGGAGAGAGAGAGGGAGAGAGAGAGAGAGAGAGAGAGAGAGAGAGAGAGAGAGAGAGAGAGAGAGAGAGAGAGAGAGAGAGAGAGAGAGCAGGATTGTTATTAGATGAGAAACTTGAAACTGGACGTGAAATTAGCATCTTAGCTAGAGAGTACAAGTCCGTGCCCCCTCTTCTCTGAAAAGCAGCCTGCAAGTTTAATGCAGAATGATATTTGTATATGAGACTGACTGAGATTTCAGAGCTTTATACGCTCTACTTTTGTTAAAGCTTCAGCTAAATGTAGTTTAAGTAGGACAGACATTTCTGAGAATTAAAAAAAGCTACAATAAATGAAAAATGTTGCCTTACAATATATTCTGCTATATGCATATTGGAATTTCTTTGAAATATGTAAGAATAAAATGATTTAAACTGGAAATTAGACTTTACAGAGCACCTGAAAACACATTTATTTCATATTATTACCAATGAGCTTCACTTGTGGATTTTCGTGCATTTCAGCATGATTCATTATCCTGAACGTCCTGCACTGCTGAAGATTTCACATTAACAAGGTTCTGCTGCAGATGAAATAGGTGGGCCTCCAATCCCATTTCCAAAAGCCATGTGAAATAGATACATCAACACAAAACGAACAGGGAGACGGCGAGAGGGGGGTTGGAGGGAAAGGGGGAGATGGGTGGAAGGATAAAAGATGGATTAAGGTTGTGTTTCAGATTGGCAGGAGCGGTTTGTATGTGCTGCATGTGTGTGTTTAATGTGTATGTGTTTTAGCGCGAACAGTAAGCTGAGAGATGTGCGACTTTATTTGTTACAGTGTTTTTCCTGCAGCCTGCCATTCCCCACGTCTCAGAAGGAAAAGGCCTTCTTACCCAACATGCTTATCTCTGTCTGTGTGTGTGTGTGTGTGTGTGTGTGT